>VWZI01001228.1:9805-29042 GCA_013396835.1 Psilopogon haemacephalus
AAAAAAAAAAAAGTAGTACTTGTCAGGAATGATTCACTAGACCTATTTTAGTTGTTTATATAAATATGAAATTAAAGTTATTCTAGAAGTTCCCATCTGTGTCCTTTAAACATAAAGGAAGTTCAGATAGTGAGTTGAAATGGTGACATCTATTTTTTAGATTCTGAAGTCAGAAAGAATGGCCTTTATCAGGAAAAACTTTGCTCAGTGTTGTTATGAAGTGAGGATATAATTCTGTTATATGACGGGGAAAAATATTTCTCTGGTTTGTATTAGGGAATAGCCATGAACTAGTGATGGTGCACTCCACTCCACAGGAAAGATCTATATCCAAGTTCTTGACAGAGGACAGTAAAGAAGCTTAAGATAAAGAATGATATTTTTTTAAAAGTGGAGTTCTGGACTCAATAAAGGGACTTGATGCCTAACACTGAAGATAGAAAAGATCCATTCTTCTGCTTATGAAATTATTTGCGCATGAGCATATCACAGAAATATTCAGGTTAGAAAGGACTCTTGGGATTATCAAATCCAACTGATAACTGTACTTTAAAAAGTTCACCCTTAAATGATATGCCCATTCACCACATCCAAAATACTTTAAACACATGCAGGGTTGGTGACTCCACCACCTCCCTGGGCAGCCCATTCCAATGCTTGACCACTCTTTGTGATGGTATGGGAGTGGAAGTTAACTGCTCCCCCTTACACACTGAATTCACCAAGACTAGAGTCAGTCGCCTGGGATTTAAGGAATGAAGCTTTATATTCACAGCATAGCACAATATACAAGAATTATTTACAATGTATTACAAATATTTATAGCTGTATACAGAAATATACAAGTTAAAAGTAATACAGAAACACAATACCCCTCCCAGAAACCAGAGTCCTTGGGAGGGGCTCCCAATCACCCTTCCACCTTCCCTCTATCCCCCAACCTTATCCCAGAATATGCCTTACAAGCAAGGTGAATTGGAAAGATCAGTGAGGAGAGTTAGAAGCAGAATGATTAGTTGGGTTTTTCCTTCTTAAAGTTATCCATTATAGTCTACTTAAGGTGTAAAATTATGCCCTGGCTTCCTTGTACCCTCCTGGAAAATATAGAGGCAATTTGGCCTTTATATTAAATTAAATTAAAAAAACTTGAACAGATTTCCTAGAGAGATGATGGATACCCCAACCTTGTCAATGCTTAAGAAGCATTTGAATAATGCTTTTAATATGTTCAGCCCTGAACTGATTAGACTGGATGACAATTGTAGGTCCCCCTTCCAACTGAAAAAAATCTGTTTTAATCAGATATTTAGTGCCATGTTAATAAGAATATTTTTGAAATGTTATCATTACTGACACCAGCAATGTTCTTCTTGTGCTTTAATTAGAAAAAGATTTGCTTGTCTTGCAAGAACACCGTGTAATAGCCAAAAGAGCAAAAATGCAGTCTTACACGGTGTTTTTAATGAGGAAGAAGCAAACCTGAGATCTAAATACTTTCAAGTTCTCCAACTAAGTCTGTCTTTATTTTCTATTGGAAATCTCACTTTGACAATGTAATAAATTCATTGCTACATACTGGAAGAAAACCTCTTATATTTTGCTACCACAGATGTCTCTGTAGGTGTATGTGAAAAGAACACATTGTATGAACTTTCCATATTTAAAAAGCTTTTAAGTTAACTAATTAACACTTTTTTCCTATTAATCTCCACATTGGATGACTGTACACTGATAAAATCTAACATTCAGAAGCATTCCTCATGGCACCTACTTGACAAAACAAGTAACTTCAACTATTTTTCTGTAGATTGGTATATCTGGGCTATAAAAGCAGAGAGAAGAACCCTGAACTCCACTTATCTTAATTTACCTCTGAATATTTAAATACAGACTGACTGCTAGATATAACACAACTTTTTGCTACAGGAATCAAAGGAGCAGATGTTCTTTCAGGTGACCACAACTCACATCACTCAAAACCTTAAACCAAGGCAAATGCTTTGAACTTGCCACAAAATAAGTTACATTTATTAGCAATGGAACTGACTTGATGTATATTCTAGTTTGTGATCCCAGTGCAAAGTGTGGGAATGGTTTTATTTTTCCAGTAACTATATAAATATGTAATGTATAATTTGAATGTATGTGTGTATATATATATATATATATGTGTTCAAAATATACCAGGTGTGAAGAAGATCACCATCTAATCATGCAATAATGATTACAATATAGCACAATTTTTTTTTCCTTTTCTTCTCTTTTTCCTCCTGACAGGAGCCTGCCCCAGCATGGTCTCTCCATGGGATGCAGACTCCCTCAAGGCTATCCACCTGATCTGGCATGGAGTGCTCTATGACCTTCAGTGTGGATATCTATTCCACCATGGTCCGCCACGGGCTACAGGAATATTACCTATTTCATCACAGTCTTCTCCACAGACTGCAAGGGAATATGTGCGCCAGAGCATGGAGTACGTTCTCCTCTTCCTTCTCATCTTCACATCTGCAGAGCTGTTTCTCTCATATCTTTCTCAGCTGTCTCTCACAGATACAGCACAGCATTTTTTTTTCTCCCTTTCTTAAATATATTATCATAGAGATGTCACCAGCATTGCTGGCAGGTTCTATTTTGTTAAGCAGTGTATCTCTTTTGGAGACAGATAAAACTGGCTCTGTCAGCCATTGGGCAGCTCCTGGCGTGTTCTCACAGAAGCCAGACCTGAACACTGAACTAGCAAATCTTGCCACAAACCCAATGTTATTCAGCATTTAATTTGTATTGCTTATTTTAATGATCTAGAAATAAATTATACCTGCACTTTTCAGTATTCTTTTACACGGTTCTAAACAACTTGTGTATTAATTTGTGTATGTTGTAGATTATGCTATTTCAAACCTATTGTTCTCACAGTCTTTTAAGAGGCCTTACAGATTAAGTTGCTAGAGAAGTACATAAATACCACGAAGGAGCATGAAATCAATACTGCTGAATCAATGTGATTGAAGTATTGTTCAACTTTATTAGCAACAAGGTGATGCTTTTATAATGTTTAGCTTATCACATAAGACAACATGCCTAAATGTGGTCGGTAATGTAAGTTCTGCAGGAAGCTGTCCATCCTAACCAGAAGCATACTAATTGGTTGATATAGTTAAGCACAATCCCATTCATTAATATTCATGACAACCTGTTATTCCTAACCCAGATATTTCTCTATCTCTTACTCCTGTGGGAGGCAGCTGCTATATTTTCAGAAACTAGAGGCCTGTGCCAGGCTACCTTCCTCAACCCATGAGAGCCATGGTCAGGCTGGCTTCTATCTCCCACACATAAAATGGCTTCCTGGGCATATGAACTGTTAGTACTATTATATTAACTCATACCATCACTTGAATCTCAATCAGCAACTGCATCTAGATTTAAAATTTTGCTTGCTTTAAGTTAGATTGACATTAAATCTATGTGGACTGTGTAAGCCATATCCTTCTGTAAATGGAACAAAGCAAAAATTTCATTATTTATGTTCGGGTCCTACAACAAAGGGATACTCTGACCAATGTAAAACACTGAGTAAAAATTAGGAGCTAAGGTATACCAAATATTCTTATATATATAAAGCTAGTAAGTGATTAAGGGAGTAATTATCTAATTATGTGTTGCATTTATTTTCTGTAATTACTAAGACTAGATCACCTGAATGATTAAATTACCTGTAATCTGAGAACTTCCTGGACTCCTTGATATAAAGTTTAAGATCTTGGCTTAGGTGGGCTTGGTACATTTTGTGCTATAAAAATATTGGATTATTTTCATTATGTTTTTTAAGAACTTAAGTAGATTTTCCACAGTTTAAGTCATCTTGACAAAGTACAGTCCAAGGAGTTGAAAATACTGGCTTCAATATAAAAATTCTTTGTATTTAAGTGAATTCATGGTGCTGAAGCATTTAAACCACTTTTATTCTCCATATTTAAAATGGGAAGGAAAATAAATATTCTAAACCTTTTATTTCCAGCACATTGCGGCTATTTACAACAGAAAAAAAGCAATTAAGCTATTTGAAAAAATTCAAAGGACAACTTCTAGGGTGATTTATTCGAAATAGATCTACTTTCACAAAGGAAATAATGATGTCCAATACTAAAACTGTCTTAGGATCAGGATTCTAATTTTACAGACCTATTGCAGAACCTTACAATTTGTAGTTTATGTGAACCAACACACTAATATACATTAGCTCATCTGTTGTATAGGCATTTATATACCACTGTAGTGAATGTCTCTCCAAGAGATGAGTCTATTTCTTTATAATGCAGAAGCCATAATTTTACAAAACTTCAATTACATTCAAAGCTTTCTAAAAATGTTTACACAATTTTGTGAAGCTGAGACTGATATATGACATCTTAAAGAATTACTATTCCTAGTTGAATTCATCTTACTATATTAAATAGTGCAGAAGCTTCATCTGGAATACTTACCACAATGTTAAAAATTGTTAAGTTCAAACTGAAGAAGAAAGACTCCTTTAAGGCAACCAAGAAATTGCAAAATGTGCCATATAATAGAAAAATAGAAACAAGCATTTAAACTCAACATAATAAAGACTGAGTGAGATGTTCTTATCGGGGTTTTGGTGTATGGTGTTTTGGATTTTGGGGGGCAGAGTGTTGGTTGGGGTGTTTTTTGTCTTTTTTGTGTGTGTGAGTTTTTATTTTTTGGTTGGTTTGGGCTTCTTTTTTTGTTGTTGTTGTTAGGTTGGTTGGTTTGGTTGGTTTGTTTTATTAGATTATGAAAAGCCAGTGCAGCTGTGACATGCTTTCTTATGAATGCTGTTTATGGATTTAGCAGATTTGATGGCTCTTTCCATACATCTTTTCCTCATTAGCAAAAGAGACCTCTAGATGACCCCTTTTTTTGCTTTCATCTTGCATGCAGTTTATATGCAAACATCTCATTAAAGCCACTTTAAATTGCCCTACTTTTTTTTTCCTAGTGTTCATACCCAAGTAATAGTTGAGGTTATCAAATATGTCAATCTGCCACTTAATTAAGACAGTCTTTCCTCATTATCTTCTCTGACTTAAAATCTAAAAGCAATGACTAGAAAGTATTCAAAAAATTCTTTCTGTTTCGCCTGCAAGGACAGTGCAACCATAAGTTATGTCTGAAAGGCAAAATCTGGTTCAGTGAAAAGACAAATTAGGGTGAAAACAAGTATTAGCAGTGAAACAAATGCCAGCTACACTTATAAAAGTTTATATAAATCCCTAAGGGTGTTTTAGTTCCCCACAGAATATACAAATCTTATGTTTACTTGTTTACTTTGTTACTTTTGATATCTTCAGATCACCATTTATTTTGTACTTGAAAGAAGTTGCTGTGCTTTCATTCTTGCAATTATATCTCATGCTGTTTGACAAATCTAGATGTCTTATATTTTTTCATTTGCAGAGAGAAAAAAACAAAAATGAAACCACATCACTGTGTTTGGACTCACACCTCAATTTGTGGAAGATGACAGGTAAACATCTTCAAAACAAAAAGAAAAAAGTTCTGGGCTTTGTTTCTTTTGAGGATTCCTGGGTTTTAAAAAATCTTTTGCTAGCTACAAGTTCCATAAATTAGAACACAGAGAAATTAGAAAGATCTGTTTTTGGGGGTTTTTGTTTGTTTGTTTGTTTTTTGCATTGTGGATTATGCTGTTTGATATCTATTTAGTGACTATTCACGGTTCACTTGTGAACACCTGAAACATTTCAATTACTCTTTCCTAAAAATGTATGCATACTGTGGTGGTTTTGCCCCAGCTGGGGGGCCAAACGCCCACCAGAGCCACTCTATCACTCCCCTCTTAAAAGGGCAGGGGAGAAGGGAAAAAAATATATAACAAAGGCTGCTTATAGAATAGAAGCAATTTTAATAATAATAATAAAGCAAAGGGCAACAGACCACACAGAAGCAAGAGCAGAGAGAGATCTTAATCTCTACTTCCCATCAGATGGACGATGTTCTGGTCTTGGAAGCAGGGCTCTCTACGCTTGATGATTACTCTTGGAGGACTGACGCCATAGATGAATCTTCCCCAAACTTCCTCCTATTATCTCCTTCTTATATCTGAGCTGACATCATATGGTACGGAATATCCCTTTGGCCAGTCTGGATCCTCCTAGCATCTTGGGGTGGGGAGATGTTGAAAAAAAAAAAAAAACCAAAAAAACCCAGCCTGGGTGCTCAGCCCAGCAGTAGTCACAACACTGCTACTTATCAATGCTTAGCTGCAGCACCGCAAAACACACCATAACCCCAGCTCAACCCAGTTCTAACCTACTACAGTACTAATGCACACAGCCAAGGAAGCTTTAAACTAAAATCAAAGGCAAATGAGGTTGTTCATGGATTTGCACCAGTGAGGCAGTGAAGACCTGAAGGGATCCCACCCCACCAGGGTAGAATTGGCATGCTCTGCTCTCTCCCTGAAATGCCTGAACACCAATGCACTCAGCATGGGAAAAAACCCCAAAACAAACAGGAGTTAGAAATCCATGTGAGGTCAAGGGGTTATGCAATAACAGAGACTTGGTGGGACAGCTCATATGACTGTAATGTGGTCGTGGATGGCTACATGCTTCTTAGGAAAGACAAGTCAACAAAGCAAGGTGGTGGAGTTACTCTGTACATGAGAGAGCAAACAGAATGTATTGAGTTCTGTCCAGAGGTGGATGAGGGGTGAATTGAGAGCTGGTGGGTGCAAACTGAGGGGCAAGCTAACGTGACTGGTACTGTTATGGGTGTTTATTACAGGATCAGGACAAGGAAGCTGACAGCAGCCTCACAATCACAAGCCCTGGTTCTCATGGGGGATTTTAACTACCCATATATTTGCTATTCAGCCAGTCAGGCACAATCCAGGTGACCCAATGATAATTTGTGGATGCAAATGGTGGATGAGTCAACTAGAAATAGAGTACTGCTGGACCTCATACTTACTAACAAGGAAGGTCCAGTTGAAGCAGTGAAGGCTGAGGTCAGCCTTGGCTGTAGTGATTATAAGATGGTGGAGTTCAGGATTTTGTGTGATAGGAACAAAATACCAAGGAGGAGAACAACCTAGGGCTACAGCAGGGCTGATTTGTGCCTTTTTTAAAAACAGCTAGGGAAAATCTCATGGGATGGGTGTAAGTTCCACCTCAACACAAAGGGGAACTTCTTTACTGTAAGGGTCACAGAACGCTGGAATAGGCTGCCCAAAGCAGCTGTGGAGTCTCTTTCTCTGGGGACTTTCAAGGCTTGTCTGGATGCATTCCTCTGTGATCTGAGCTAGGTTGTATGGTCCTGCTCTGACAGGGTCTCTTTGGGTCCCTTGCAACCCTGACATCATGTGATCCTGTGATGGGGCACACTACAGACGTTGAAGGCTCACTGCTGAATAAAATGGGTGCCTTGGTGACAAAGGATATAAAGAAGGTGGCATTACTAGATGCCTTCTTTGTCTCCATCTATACTGTTGGAGAGTGTCCTCCGGAGCCCAGACACCTGAGGCCCCAGAGGAAGACATGACAAAAGATTAGTTTGCCTTGGTTGATGAAGGCTGGGTTAGGGAATGGTTAAGTAATCTGGACATCCATAAATCCAGGGATACTGGTGGCATGCATTAGTGAGTGCTAACTGAGCTAACACAAGTCACTGCCAGACCACTCTCCACCATCTTTGATGATGGACAGGAGAGGCGCCTGGAGACTGGAGGAAGATGATGCTCAATGGCAGGACAAGCATTGGAAGTTCCATATAATCATGAGAAAAAGCTTTTCACTGTGAGGATGATAGAACACTGGTACAGGCTGCTGAGGGGGCTTGTGGAGTCTCCTTCTCTAGAGATATTAAAAACATTCCTGGATGTGTTGCTCTATGCTATGGCAGAGGGGTTGGACTAAGTGATCTTTCGAGGTCCCTTCCAACCCCTAACACTCAGTGATCCAGTGAAAGAATTTCAGCACTTTGAAGCATGGGGCATCCACAACTTCTCTGGGAAACCTATTCCATTTCCTCACCACTCTAACAGTGAAGAATTTCTCCTTAAAAAAGAAAAAAAAAAGCCCACAACACATTAAAAAAAAATCACTTTGAATTAGAATTTCAGTCTATCCTCTCTTCTTTGCTCTAATATTGCACACTTCTAATGCTGAAAATAAAATATGGAATTTCAAGTGTCATTTTTTTTCACTGACAAGAGTTTTCAGATTTCCCTATCAAACTTAAATAAATAAATATTTATTTCCAAATTTTACATAAATAATTGCATATGCCTGCTAATATAACTACAAGATATTTGTAAATTTTAAGTCAGTTAAAAGGAAATATGATTCAGTCTGTAAAAATAAGATTTATTTTAACACTGGAACAAGGTAAAAAATAAATAAGTACTTGGCCCCTTGTCTAAATAAAGATATTTTCAAAAAAATAATAAATCCACACTATGTTGTGGAATAACCTCCATATTCTTAGCTTATTTTTCACTGCTGTGTAGGAGAAAGCTGAAAGCATCTTCTTTATTGAAAGCAAACAAGAGTCCAAAGAATGTTTATGGCTACTAATTCATTTTGTTTTAATATTATATACATTTTATACTAATGTGTAGCAATTTTCTTATAGTTTCAAAAATTCTTAACCAATGTTTGAAGACTGATCTGTTTACTTTTACTGATTATTTAGCTATTTGATCTTTGAAGATTAAACATCACAGGGAGTTCTTTAAAACACTGACTTATTTAACCCAATTTTGTATGACGCTTAGTTGCAGGAGCAAAATATGATGAATGACAAATCATCATTCTTTGTTTACTGGAAAGAAGGGAGGACTTGCTGTTGTTAAGTAGCAGTTCTGATTTGGTGGGATATTCTTAGCTAGGGAGATAATGTTGAATTAGTTCCCTTCTGTTCTTTTGTTCACATTCTTGTAGGAAATAATCTTGTTACTATATATGTATATTTATAACCTATAGCATGTTTTACATATGCTGTATTTAGATTCTCTGTTCTCCTGTCATTGGTTCTGCTGAGGTGGTGTGACTGCTTTCTTGGACTAGTAAGTAACAGGCTAACTGTGATTTGTGTTTTCACTCCGAGGTCTCCTGATGCTACCTTATGCTTGGACTTCTGTGAGTTTCTGCCACAGTATCCATTGAAGAAACACTTCTGCCCAACTTTCAGAATTCAAAACAAAGACTTACTGATTGCTACTACTACACTTCCAAGATATTTCTCTAGGTACTTGCAGAATAATTTGAACTATAAAGTGAAGCAACAAACTCCTACTGAAAATAAGTATGTGCTTTTCTCCTATCTGTCAACCCCTACCCCCTCATCTCCCAATAACTTCAGCATCATCTAACATTGCTTCAGAAACTATTACCAGAGTAGTTTACACACAAACCATAGTTTCAGGTAGCCATGGAGGAAAATGACTAATTTCTCTATAAGTACTTTTGAATGGACATGACATGGTGAGATTATGCTTGATCCTTGAGTTAAAACTGTAGGCCAATATAATTTCATTTTGCATCATTTGCTGCTCTGTACTGAATAGTTTGTTCAATTTTAATTTCCGCATAAGTGTGTAAGGACAATTTGTATTAAAATAAACCTACATAAATCTAATTTTTATAGAAGATACTACTTGAGAAGCTTAGTGTAAGTATAGAGAACACAAAAAAAAAATTTTAAAAAAAGGGCAGGTCCTACAGGGATATCATAATTAGAAGAATTGGAGGTGCCCACCCCGTTTCCTATCCCTAAGTGAGTTGCATGTGAAACTTACAACTGACACGAAGATGAGCAGCCAACTCATTAGTCAGCGCTCCAGTGCTGGGATAATGGAGCCAATGATTTGGATTTAGATGGTAGAGAAGCCAAACTAGTTTGGAATACTGGTTAGAGAAGTGGATATGAACAGCAGCCTTGGAAGTGAGGCACATTCTCTCTCTCTCTCTCTGGATACAACTGCTGAGCATGAGGAACAGGTATCTTTCTTAAGATTACATAATATACGTCCTGGGAAAGTGGACAACCATTGTGAAAGGTGTCAAGAACCTGAGGGAAATAGCCATAAAGGAGCTCTTTTTGCTGATCTGGTTGATCACTGGTTAGTGAGCACACTGCTGTCATATGCTAACTTATTACCATTATTAAGCTGGAAAGACAGGCACTAATTGTGGGGGATATGGATGTTCACTACATCAACATGCAGATAATATCTCTTCCTTCTCAGAGGCTAATGCGTCTGTTGTTGAAAAAAACATCTAATAAATCCATGGAGCTGCCTGGGAAGATGCAGAAAATATTGTCTAGGATGTAGGATAGGTTGCTCTCCCCACCTGTACCAAAATAGATCTCAGCTGTCAGGAAAAAGTATTCTTCTGTAACACCTGCTGAAGACAGACAGTAAACACCAAGAGTCACCCTGTGTTTTTTTCCCTTTGTAACCATTAGGAAGACATGAGAAGGTAGGATGTGAAACCTACTTCTGTTTTACAAGTGTGTGTGCAGGAGTTTCAAAGAAAGGGTTCACAAGAGAAGGCCCTTCTAGAAAAATCATTGCTGTTGTTTCTAGTTGGAAGCCCCTGAGGCAGCAGATCATTTTTTACAAGACAGGAGTAACAATGATGGAGGTATAGTCCATGTGAGCTGCTCAGAACCATATGTTGATGATGAGCACTCAGGATGAGAGGGGCCCTGCCTTCAGCCAGGTGGTGGAGTGGGACAACAGAGTTTATTGTGGGTTACTATGTGGATTCCATGGCCTGACACAAAAAAGGCACAAAAATATAAGGCTTTGATGAACAGCACTTCACAATGCACCTCAATGCCATAAAATATGACATAATCTATTCCTATTTCTGGAGTGACTAGGGGATCACAGGAACTGACTGTAGTAGAAACTGAAATCAATCTGATTGGATGTGAGTGTCAAAAGCACTGTATTATACATGACCCACATGAGCCATTGTAGTGGTTTTGCAGTTACCTGCCCCCCCCCCTTTTGTAAACCCCAGCTAAGACTCAGTAAACACTGGAAGTTAATAAATGAAGCTTTATATTTACAGCAATGCACAATATACAAGGAAATATTTACAAGATATAACAGATATTTACAGAAAAATAAAGTAAAAAAGGCAATACACACACACACCACACCCCTCCCGGAGACCAAAATCCCCAAGAGAGGGTAACCAAACTCCCCCCTACCACCTTTCCCCCCTTCCCCAGTCTTATCTCACCACCAGTTGATGCTGCAGATAAGCTGAAGTAGATCGGTCAGAGGGATTAGTAATAGGAAGGAGTTAGTAGTTTTACTCTGAATTAGCTACGAAGACAAAGAGACAAAGCACACCATGCAAGAGAAACAGCCGCAGCCAGAATGGTCAGAAGCCGTCTGCTATCTGATTGTTTTCAGAACAGTTCTTAAAAACAATTTTTTTTTTCTTTCTCAGCAAAACTAGGTGAAGTTATACACTGTGTTTATCTCACTCAGCCAATAGTCTAATTTCTTGCTCAGATCCTCCAACACAGCCATGCATTCTTGAAGTAGATTATCTGGAGAGACACTATTTCAAGTACTGGAAGGGGTACTGGTGGACATTTGGTGCAGTGGCAGTGGATACAGAAGAAATTGAACAGCTGTCTACCTTGCCTAGCTTATCAGAGGTCCTTTCCATTGTGGGGCTGGGGTCAAGGAACAAAATATGATAATTGTTGCAACAATGTGTCTGTGGTAATATTGTACTAGACTCCCTGATCCCCATTCAGAAGGTGATTTATCAGCTAGGGAAGCAAGGAATGATCAGCAAAACACTCACCCTTTAAGAGTCCCATTTGACTAGTACATAATGGAGGGTCTAATGGAGAGTGGGAACTGACAGTAGACTCTCATGAGTTGAATGAAGTCATACTGCTGTCGAGTGCTTCTGTACCAGACATGTTCAAACTTCAGCATAAACGAGCCAAAGGAAGGCAAGGGGTACGTGACACCTGACATTGGCAATGCCTTATCTCTGTTCCATTTACAGTAGAATGCAGACCACAGTTGGCTTTCACTGGGAGATAAAAAGGGTTAAGCCTACCTGGAGCCTTATCCTGAATCCTCCCTCGAGGTGGTCTGACCTGCCCCCAGGTGTTGGGTTTAGCCCCCTCCCACTTCCTGCCAAGACCACTATAAAAGGTGTGGGCATTTTGTCTTCTCTCTCTCTCTTGGTCCCTCCTGCTTGCCCAGCATCTTGCCACCCTGCTGCTGATCACCACTCAGCAGCCAGAGTTCCATTTTTTGGAACTCTAACTCAACTGCATTTCACCATCAAAACCCTGCATCCTGATTCATCCACCATCAAATCAACAATTCCAGCATTTGGATACAACTTCCACTCACGGGTTGTATTCTGTTATTGTGTATTTTGCTCCCCTTTTCCCTTCTGTAATCTCCCTCATTTCCCATATTTTGTATTTTGGTTACATTTTACCCCAGCCTCTGTAATCCCCTTTACCTTCTATTAATTGTTAAAGTTTATCTCTTTTTACTTCCAAATCAAATTAAGTATTTAGTGAGTTTTTTAGATCAGTGGGGCTAGTTTAAACCCAATACAGGAGAGGTGTACAGTACCTCAAATCAATTGATCCAGGGATGGAAATACAGTCTCATGATTTGCCATGGACTGATACAGTATACACTAGAAAAGGTGGAGCTTCTTAGCATTTGCTATATATCAATGACATCATTAAATAGGGTAAAACAGTGAAAGAAGTTTTTTAGAAAGGTGGGGAAATACTTAACCTTTTTCTGAAACCTGATAATGCCATCGAAAGAGGCAAAGTCAATGGACATACACAAGAAATCCATTTTTCAGAAACTAAATGGCAAAATGGGCATCATAAAACTCAGATGGATGTGACTAACAAAATAACAGTTATGAATCTGCCAAATAATAAAAAGGAAATGCTAGTTTTCTTGAGCATTTTGGGGTTTTGGCAAATGTGCATTTAAAACTCCAGACAGATTTGTGAACCTTTTCTATGAATTGACTCAGAAGAATAATGATTTTAAATGGGGCCCTGAGCAAGAACAGGCCTTTCAACAAATTAATCAAGATATTGTTCATGAAGAAGCCCTTGAGTCAACCCAGAGAGATGAAGATATAAAAAATATACCCTACACTGAAGCTGGGGAAAATGCCCCTGCTTGGAGCCTCTGGCAAAAGGCACCAGGCAAAGCTCAAGATCAACCACTCAGGCTTTAGGGCTGAGCATACAGAGGATCAGAGGCCCACTACACTCCTACAGAAAAAAAGTATACTGGCAGAGTATGAAGTAGTTCGAGCTACTCCAGAAGTAATTGGTACTCAAGCATAACTCTTCCTGGCACCCCAGTTTTCAATGTTGAATTGGATGTTTAGAGAGAAAACTCATTCCACACACATGCAATTACCACTACATGGAGTGAATGGATTGCACTGATCACTCAGTGGGCTCAGATAGAGAACCCCAGTCACCCAGGAAGTTTTGAAGTAATCATGGACTGACAGAAGGCAAAAACTTTGGAATGTTGGTAGGGGAAAAGGTAATGCATGCTGAAGAGACCTTACCATACCATAAATTACCTAAGAATGAGAAACAGCAGACCTTGTTTACCAAGGTATTTTGCTGTATTGTAGAAAAAGAGTGCAAGTGGAAATCTGCAGTGTGGAGTCCTACATGAGAAAGTACAAAAGTAGCCAAGGATGAAGATGAATCAAGGCAGTACTTTATCTATACATTGACTCACAGATAGAAGAAAATGTCCTGTGAGAATGGTTAAAACAATGCAAAGAAAACAATTGGCACTGCAGAGGTAAACCCATCTGAGCTGCCCCATTGTGGCAAGATGTTGCTGCTCAGTGAGACAAGCTAGAGGTAAAGGTATGTCACATAGATGCCCACACATGCAGGAGTCGGACTAATGAGGAACATCAAAACAACATCAAGCAGATCCAGCTTTTAAGGTTAAAGTCTTTCTAGTAGACCTGGATTGTCATCATAAAGGTGAATTATTTTTAACTCAGTGGGCACATCATACTTCAGCCATTGGGATACAGATGCAACATATAGCTGGATTCCTGACTGAGATGCAAACTTGACCATGGACACTATCACATAAGTAATCCATGAATGTGAAACATTCTGCAATAAAAAAGCCATGTGGTTAAAACCTACACGTTATGCAGAGCATTGGCTGAAATTGAGTGTGAGGAGGTTGAGCAAACTGACCATATCTCACTTCCACAAAAAAACCCACCAGAGGAAGTGCTATGTGCTTACTGTGGTGTAAGCCACTACTGGATGGCTAGAGCTATATCCTGTGCCCCATGTTGCTTTCCACTGCACTACTTTGGATCTTGAAAAGTGTATCTTGTGGCAATATGGTAGGCCAGAAAGAACCAAGTCAGACAATGGAACTCAGCTTTGAAACAGCCTCATAGACACACGGTCTAAAGAACATGGAATCTAGTGGATATGCCATGCATCAGGTGCCAGGAAAGTTAAGAGATGCAATGGGCTACTAAAGACTGCACTCAAAGCAACAAGTTCCAGAACACTTCAAAATTGGGATGAACATTTATTGAAAGCCACCTGGTTAGTTAACACCAGGGGATCTGTCAGTCAGGCTGCTTCTGTTGATTCGGAACTTCTGCATGCTGTAGAAGAAGATAAAGTTCCTGCCGTGCATATAAAGAATACGTTGGGAAGGCAGTCTGAGTTACTCCTTCCTTGAGCCCAGGTAAATCCATTTGCTTTTCCCCAGGGACCTGGTTGTGCCTGGTGGATAATGCAGGAGGATGCCAAAGTTAAAAGTGTATCTCAGGGAGATTCGATTTGGGGTGAGAATAGCCAATTTGGATTGTATGATATTAATCGTCACGTGATACTGTTGGTGACTAGAGAGTTAGTTATTACAGTAAGAACCACCTAGACTAATGAAGAATGAACATCAGCAACCGGTGCTGTATCATAATTTTTCACCACGGATCCTGAATATGGACTGCTCCAAATATACAAGCTGCATGATGCATTATCAGGTTGTGCCCAACTTCACCTGCCTGACAGAAGGAAAAGTAGATTAAATGATCTTTTTGAAGTGACTCATGGACCAGGTGACTAATATCTGTGTGCATATTTGTGTATGTATGTACTGAGAGATAGAAAAAAGTAAAAATATTGGTGACTTAGGTGTGATATAAACAGTATGGAGTAGGAGGTGGAACACTGTCCTAGTTTTGCTGGAACAGAATCACAGACCAGCCATGGGCTGCAAACCCTTGGCAGTTCTGAGTCATCCAGGAGAGCTGACAGGTGTGTCCCATGCTATGAGCATCACACTCGGTATAAAGGAAGAGGTTTGATGTAAAAAGGAGAGTTTATTGCTGAAATCTTCTTTTCAGAGTCTTCCTATCACTACACCTTTTCTGCTGTTGAGGACTGCTTCCTGTTTGGTGTGACTGCTGCACCTTTTCTGGGCTAAGTATAACTCTATCCTGACATTGGTATCAGTCTGCCATTTAGTTAAATCTCTTTTCATTTCAGCCTATGCATCTTTTCTCCTTTTTTAATTCCTCTTCTTTGTTGGGGAGGGGTCATCAGGTGACAGAGTAACTGCTAGAGTATAGCCCCAGAAACAGGCTAAATGTAGGCAGTGTAACTGCTCTGCATCACAGAGGAAGGACAGAGGAAAATACCCATTATCTGCACCAGAGCTCTCTGAGCCCTGCTGTGTTTTCCCATCTTATGATCCATAACTGCTGCTGGTAACTAGACTACAACAATAATACCTTCTTACTGCTTGACAAATACGTTTGGTAGATGTAATGTGGAACTTCTCTGTTTTTGCTTATGTTTAAGAGCTATATTTAAAATGCAAGATTGTTTAATTATTTCTTAGCTTCTTACTCTTGCTTAACTTACAGAATTAAAAATAAATGTTTTTGTTTTTAACACATTTTATTTAAACTGTTGTTTTATAAAAGTTTTATGCCTGAAAATATTGTAATTTGAAACTTCTTTAAGTATTCTTTTTCTGTTATGCGTGTCTCAAAGGCTTAAATTGGTGTTATGAAGAGACCTCACATCTCTGTAAGTAATCCCATTTGGTGCAGTCTTAGTTTGTAATTTTTTTTTTTCCCACTGTACTTCTTTGTCTCTATAAATAGCATAATGGGCATACAATATAATAAATGACAAATATCCTAATATTATTTATTTGAGACTTTCTTCTGTGTGTTAAGTAAAAAGACAACTGGCCAGTGCTTGAAACTGGTAGCTCATTGAACTTTCTTTGAGTGCTAAAGCAGTGTAGTTGTAGTTGTGTTGCTAGGACATACTGCATTTCAGTTGTTTGCTTCATCACATCTACTTGTTTGAAGAAACACAAGATAATGCTACTGGAAGAAAAAGAACCACCCCCCACCACCAAAAAAAAAACCCCATCTATCTTTATAATCTATGATATTATTCCCTTGTCATGTAGAGCAGAAATGGATATTAGTTTGTAGAAAATCTTCTGTGACTTAGGCTTTAGCTTCTAAATCCCTCTTTCTACTTTCTTTCTTATGTGCTATTGCTACAATTGAGATGATTCAGGATAAATTCTAACAGGGCTGCATCTAATATTAATTTTTAACCTGGAAACACAGTTTATAAAGCATCAACACCAATGTTAACACTATTTGATTGATATTATTAATTTGAAGACTGCAAAATCTGTGGCAATATATATAATAGTCATACACTTCTTAGAGATCAAATATTTTAATGTGGCTGATTACAATGTCATTTCTTAGCAGGAAAATATGAAATCTTTATTAATTACCTTTTGAATATCTGATAGTAATTATAAGAACATGAGAAGATTTGTGAGAAGAGACATAGGAAAAACATAAATAAGAAATGAGCGTATTTCAATACAGATTAATAATAAAGGTACTATTTCAATGGCTTTACTCATCACTCATAAACAAATGCCTTCATATAGTGAGCTGATAATGGTTTACCAATATTCACAATGGATAAATAATTTTGGATTCTAAACCTGTACCTGACAGTACCTCTGACAAGGCAAACTGCTTCAGTTATTCATGAAGATATATGCAATGTTTTTGTGAACCCTAGTTTGAGAAATGAAGGCTTTTGAAAGATTGATCACAGTCATGCACTTCAGTCTTACATACTTTGTGTTAAAGGTAATTAATTTCTCTAGTTTAACCTCACAGATTTTGCAGAAAAAAACTGCAGATTTTACATTCAGAAAAAATAACATGATAGATATGTGAAACTTCTTGAATGACCATACAAACATTGTAACAGAAGAATTACAGAGTTGAGTCCAAATGGTGTCTGTTCAACATATCCACATCAGCCATGAAAAGTCTAAAGCGTAAGATTTCTTTATATCCAGATTTGTATGTAATACACATTTCTACAGTGCATCACAGACCAGACCTACTTGAAATTCTAATGTGTTTTTCTCTTCAGTTTTGCTGGGGTCCATAGCTATCAAATTAAAGCAAGAGAAAATTTAGCAAGATTCATGAAGTATAAGTGTGATATACTGCCATGAATATTGGTGATAGTGGAAAGTTCTTTTGAAAACATTTTAGTTTTAACTTCATAGCCGTAAATTACCACTCAAAACAGAGCAGCAGAGAATTCTTATTTCTGTAAAAATACAATCCATTACAAATATAATGATAGCCTCTATTTGCCTTTATATATAAGCAATGAATATTTAATGAATGTACTGCACTTGTAGGTTCAATATAAACTTTGAATTATAACTATTTCTAGGATATAAGGAATATTTTAATATGTTGCAGCACTATTCATTGCAAGAAGTTTTAAAGATAGTCGCATTTCATTTTGACTATTTGAAATTAATTTTAGAGCATTGACTAGAATCTTTTATGTATGGGTGAATTTCATTCTTACTCATTTTCATGTCTATGGTTGCAATCTATTTTTGCTATTTAAAAGAAATATAATTATAACACATTTCTGAAAAAAATACATAAATACTCTTGTGTTTACTTCGGCAAGATTTCTTTGAAATCCCTACCTATGCATTCTTGCTTGTATAATCAGAAATGAAATGTCTGAATTAAGACCAATAATTAAACAATAGGTATGTGTAAGAAATGTACCCAAAAAATAAAATCTGCATTAAGAAATGGTAATCATAATATGGGTGTCATGTGGGACAAAGTCAAAGGCCTTACTCAGGTCCAGGTAGATGACATCAGTTGCCCTTCCCTTGTCCACTGCTGCCGTGACTTTATCATAGAAGGCCACCAAATTTGTTAGGCATGATTTGGCCTTGGTGAAGCCATGCTGGTTGACATCAGGCACCTCTGTTTTGTTCTCCATCTGCCTTAGCAGAGCCTTGAGGAGGATCTGCTCCATGATTTTGCCAGGCTCAGAGGTGAGGCTGACTGGTCTGTAGTTCCCAGGGTCGTCCTTTTTACCCTTCTTGAAGACAGGTGTTATATTTGCCTTTTTCCAGTCAGCAGGAACTTCACCATTCTGCCATGACCTTTCAAATACAATGGACAACAGCATTGTCACGGGTAATTTTGCCACAAACTGCTCTTCCTGACCCCTGTGAGAATTTCTTTTCAAGGTCCACAGTGGTATATTTAACCTGTTTGGCTGTTTTTTTGTTAATTATGAATTTAATATTAATTTCGGCTTTGGGACTAAAAACGTCTGCTGTGAATTTAAAAAAACAGATTGATCAGGCCAAGAAACGTAAATATAAAAATTCTTCAGTACAAACAACAGTGTCTGGCTGCACGCCTGGACATTGTTTACATAAGTGTCCTGGTATTGTTTATATAAATGATGCACAGAGTTCCCAAACACAAGTCCACTCTGATAACATGCCTTCTGAAAGTAGCTGAGCAGCTCAGACCATAAATTCTGATTGTAATGCAAAAAACAATGTAGTTTGCAATGTGGTACTAGTTCAGGTTCCCCAAAATTCTGACGAACCACAAGCTCCATCTTCTGTTAAACTGGCCCCTGCAAAAGCTAAAGCCAAAGCTGGATCAAAACATGGGTCAAAAGAGGATCTGAATGCTCCATGTCCATCAGATTTTCCACAGGAGGAAGAGGAAGGGGAAAAGGAAAAGGAAATAGTTAGCCTCAAAGATTTAACTGATCT
>VWZI01001231.1:0-16258 GCA_013396835.1 Psilopogon haemacephalus
CCATTGCTCTCTCTCTCTCTCACTCTCTCCCCTACTCCCTCTTTCCCCCCATTCTGTCCAACTTTATCCCTTAATGAGTAGTTCTGTGGTGCTCTCTGGTCTGGCTTGCCCCTTAATGTGTCAGAACAGGTCTTGCTCCTCTGGAGGGAGATGATGTTGACCTCTGGCCTCCAGACCCCAGCAGAGGATCCTGGGTGGGGGTTTGCAGAGGAGGCTTCCCAAGACCTGCTTCACTTCGGTGGCTCCAGGCAGGGGCTGGGCTGCAGCCACCAGGCTGGTTTCTAACTTCAAAGGGTGTCCTCATTACAGGCACTGAGTGAGTGAAAGGGAGCCCGATTGTGCCAGGAGCTTGCCTCTGGCAGGACTTCAAGAAACACCTGCTGGCTGCACTTGACTCTGAAGGATGAGGTGGCAGGCAGCCAGGGCCAGAGGCTGCGCAAGGTAGCTGCCTCCTCACACCTGTCCTGCCTTAATGATGCCCTGCAGACACACCTCTGCCTCTTCAAGAGGTGCCCGGAGCTGGCCCCAGGATCCCAGCACTTTGAAGTGAGTGTGGAAAGCTGGCAAGGAGCAGCCCCACGAGAGCAGGGGCCCCTGTGCTGCTGGCTCAAGCTTGCACACACCTGGCTGGGGTGGAATCCATCCCCACCTAGCTCAGCAGGGGCAGGGCTTCCCTGCACAGAGGAAGGCATTTCCAGCCCAGCGAGTCCTTCTTGGCTCCCTCTCTACTTGCTGCATGTCTAGCCAGGGGAGCCTGAGGAGGAATTCACCTGCAAGCCCAAGTCCCATATCTGAAGCTGATCTCATGCACTGCTCACCAGGAACACTTCCTCATCCCCAGGAATGTCTGAACCCTGCAGAAACCTGCCAGGAGCCACCTCTGAGCTTCAGCTGAAAGCATTCCCTGCTTCCTGGAGGCAAACACGTGGGGATGGTGAAGTAAAGCAGCCAGGACATCTTCTGCTTGACAGGGGCAAGGCAAACCAGCAGCAGCAGGCTGCAGATATGGGCCCTGCACCCCACAGTCACTTTGCAAAGGCAAGAGACCTCCTGGGGAAGCTCCATCACCTGCAGTGCTCTCCCGGGGAAGCTCCATCACCTGCAGTGCTCTCCCGGGGAAGCTCCATCACCTGCAGTGCTCCCCTAGGGAAGCTCCAACACCTGCAGTGCTCCCCTAGGGAAGCTCCAACACCTGCTGGATGCTCTCCTAGGGAAGCACCATCACCTGCAGTGCTCTCCTAGGGAAGCACCAACACCTGCAGTGCTCTTCTAGGGAAGCTCCATCACCTGCAGTGCTCTCCTAGGGAAGCACCAACACCTGCAGTGCTCTCCTAGGGAAGCTCCATCACCTGCAGTGCTCTCCTAGGGAAGCACCAACACCTGCAGTGCTCTCCTAGGGAAGCTCCAACACCTGCAGTGCTCCCCTAGGGAAGCTCCAACACCTGCTGGATGCTCTCCTAGGGAAGCTCCATCACCTGCAGCGTTCTCCTAGGGAAGCACCAACACCTGCAGTGCTCTCCTAGGGAAGCTGGAAGAAGGACAGGAGCTATGCAGAAGGAAGAACCTTGACATCCAAACTCAAACCTGCCAAGGGTTTCTCTACAGCCTTCAAAGGACCTTTCTGTATGTAGTGAGAGCAGGGAAGCTCCACCTGCAGCTGAAATGCTCTCCAAAAACACTGTGAGGGCTTCACCTACCAGGCCAGGCTGCTCCTCCCCTCCATGGCTGTTGTGAAATGGCAACCCAAGGCTGTGCCTCATCCTGTGCAACAAGAATTATTGCTGCTTCCCTGCCAGCTGAGAGCTTCAGAAAGGCTCTGGGTGAAGGAGCTGGCACTGCCTCAGAGGCTGAGGCTCCAGCACTGCTTTCTGGACTGGGATGAACTGCACAGGAGTGGAGGTTTGGTTTGGTTTTGTGTTTTGTTCTCTGGTGAAAAACTGTGACTCCAAAAGGAACTGGCCAAAACATTTTGTGTTATTTTGTGTACTTTGCCTCCTCCAGGGCAAACCCATCCTAAAGATGGTGTGGGCAACCTTCCTGAATTATTGCAGGGGGTCCAATCCCAGCTCTCCTAGATTCCTCCTCCTGTTTGGGTCTGTGCAAAGCAGGAGGCCACAACTTCATTTCCTCATGGAGATCCCAGGGTGGGGGTGGTCTGCATGCCACTGGGGTGCCAAACACCAAAGACAGAAAGGGAGGGGAAAGGAAAACCTTTTGCTGCTTTGAGGCTCACAGCACCCTGTGGAGAAAGGTGAGAGGGAAGGGGGATACATCACCTCTGGCTGGAGGTGGGAGTGGCTGTGGAGCAGTGGTGAGATGGGGAGCAGGAGTGGCTTCCCGAGAAGGTTGTCTCCGTTTCCCTGCGGATGATGTGCTCGGTGGCTGAAACGTTCTTGGAGATGTACTGCAACACATGGAGAACCACACAGCTCAGCACCAGCCTGCCACCAGCCTGCCACCAGCCTGCCACCAGCATGCCAGCCCTGCCACCCCCACCCCTGCTGGCTGCAGGCAGCTGAGGACTCAGCGGCCCTGCTAGAGGCTCTCTCTCAGGAGGTTCAACAAGGCCAAGGGCAAGGTCCTGCAGCTGGCTGGAGGCAATGGCAAGCAGCAATGCAGGCTGGGCAGGGAGTGGCTGGAGAGCAGCCCTGAGGAGAGGGACTTGGGGGTGCTGATGGAGGAGAAGCTGAAGCTGAGGCAGCAGTGTGCACTTGCAGGGCAGAAAGGCAAGCAGAGGCTGGGCTGCAGCAGGAGCAGTGTGGGCAGCAGGGCCAGGGAGGGGATTCTGCCCCTCTGCTGTGCTCTGCTGAGAGCCCACCTGGAGTAGTGCATCCAGTGCTGGAGCCCCTGGGACAAGAGGGATGTGGAGATGCTGGAGGGGTGCAGAGAANCTGTGAGGGAGTGAGAGCAGTGGGGGGAATGGAGCAAAGGTGGAGATGAGGAGATTGAGGCTGGAGGTGAGGAGGAAGTTGTTGAGCATGAGAGTGGTGAGAGGCTGGAATGGGTTGCCCCTGCAGGGAGGTGTTTGGGGCCAGATCCCTGGAGGTGTTTGGGGCCAGGCTGGCAGAGGCTGTGGGCAGCCTGCTCTAGGGTAGGGTGTCCCTGGGCATGGCAGGGGGGTTGGAGCTGGATGCTCCTTGTGGTGCCTTCCAGCCCTGAGTGATTCTGTGTTTCTGTGACTCTCCTCTGTCCCTGTGCTCTGAAGGAAAGGGCCATGGCACAGGGGCTGTAGCAGGGTATGAAGAGTCAAGGGGCTCCCAATGGTCCCAGGTGTAGCTAGTGAGCAGAAGACAGCTCTGCTGACACCTGACAGAGCACCAGCAGAGAGGCAGCCCTAGAAATGGGCCATGGACAGGGGTCCTGCAGAAACACTGAGTGGGACACAAAGCTCTGTGCTGAGCTGTAAGTCCCTCAGCCACCACGAGGCACTGCTTGCCACAGGCACTGGGGAGCTGGGCTTGGCCAGCCTGGAGAGAAGTCCCCAGGAACACCTCACAGAAGCCTTCCAGCTCTGGAAGGGCTCCAAGCAGGCTGCAGAGGGAATGTGCCCAAAGGCCTGCAGGGAGAGGAGCAGGGCAATGGTTTGAAACGAGAGCAGAGCAGATTGAGCCTGGATGTGAGGAACAAGTTCTGCAGCAGGAGGCTGCTGGAACACTGCAGCAGGTTGCCCAGGGAGGTGATTGAGGCCCCAGCCCTGGAGATAGTCAAGGTTCTGGGCAAGCTGATCTGGCTGAGGATGTCCCTGCTGCCTGCAGGGAGGTTGGACTGGATGAGCTTTGGAGCATCCTGTGACTCTGTGATCTCAGGGCAGTCAGCATTTTGGGGGCAGGGCTGTGGCTCTCAGAAAGGGCCTTTCCCTCTTCCCTCGTGGCTGGGTGCTGCCTGGCCAAGCATTAAGATGCAAAGGGTGACTCAGTAGTGCTTGTCACTGACCCTTGGCTCCCCTTTCCATCAGCACCTGCCTTCAGGTGCCCCCTGCCTTCCTCTGATCCTCTCCAGTGCCTTGCCTTGGCTCAGCAGGGGCCCAAAGCAGGTGGGTGGTGCTGCTCAGCTCACAGAGTTTGGTGGGCACAGGAGTGCCTGAATCATCCACAGAGTCACAGAATCAATCAGCTTGGAAAAGGCCTTCAAGATCATCAAGCCCAACCCAACATCATCTAATCAACCCTGGCACAAAGTGCCACCTCCAGGGATGGGGACTCCACCACCTCCCCTGCAGCCCATCCCAATGCCAATCTCTCTCTCTGCCAACAACTTCCTCCTAACATCCAGCCTGAACCTGCCCTGCCACAGCTTCAGCCTCTGTCCCCTCCTTCTGGCCCTGGCTGCCTGGCAGCAGAGCCCAACCCCAGCTGGCCACAACCTCCCTTCAGGTAGCTGCAGAGAGCAATGAGCTCTGCCCTGAGCCTCCTCTTCTGCAGGCTGCACACCCCCAGCTCCCTCAGCCTCTCCTCTTGGGGCTGTGCTCCAGGCCCCTCCCCAGCCTTGCTGCCCTTCTCTGGACACCTTCCAGCACCTCAACATCTCTCTGGAATGGAGGGGCCCAGAGCTGGACACAGCACTCAAGGTGTGTGCTGAGCAGTGCTGAGCACAGGGGCAGAAGAACCTCCCTGCTCCTGCTGCCCACACTGCTCCTGCTCCAGCCCAGGATGCCATTGGCTCTGCTGCCCACCTGGGCACACTGCTGCCCACAGCTCCCTGGAAGGAGGTTGTGGAGAGGTTGGTGCTTCTCTCTCTTCATGGTGCAAGTGGGGAGAGACTGGCAAAGGTTGCCCAGGGAGGCTGTGGTCTTGTAATGACAGCAGGAGGAGGAATGGGTTTGAAGTGGCAGAGGGGAGACTGGAACTGGATGTGAGGAGGAAGTTGTTTGCAGTGAGGGTGGTGAGACACTGGCACAGGTTGCCCAGGGAGGTTGTAGAGCACAGAATCACCCAATGTGATCAAATTGGGTGATTTTGTGCTCCACAACCTCCCTGGAGGTGTTGAGGACCAGGCTGGATAAGGCCTTGAGTGACCTGTTCTAGTGGGAGTTGTCCCTGCCTATGGCACAGGGGGGTTGGAACTGGCTGAGCTCTGAGCTCCCTTCCAGCCTAAACCACTCCATGGTTCTGTGTGGTGCTCAGGGATATTTTGGGGGTGAGCTTTGCAGGCAGGGTCAGTGGTTGGATATGGTTTGGGGTGAGCTTTGCAGTCAGGGGCAGTGGTTGGAGATGGTTTGGGGTGAGCTTTGCAGGGCAGGGGCAGTGGTTGGAGATGGTTTGGGGTGAGCTTTGCAGGCAGGGGCAGTGGTTGGATATGGTTTGGGGTGAGCTTTGCAGGGCAGGGGCAGTGGTTGGATATGGTTTGGGGTGAGCTTTGCAGGCAGGGGCAGTGGTTGGATATGGTTTGGGGTGAGCTTTGCAGGCAGGGGCAGTGGTTGGATATGGTTTGGGGTGAGCTTTGCAGGGCAGGGGCAGTGGTTGGAGATGGTTTGGGGTGAGCTTTGCAGGGCAGGGGTTAGGCTTGCTTATCCCTAGGGTCTTTCCCAACCCGAATGATTCTGTGCCCAGCCCGTGGTGTAAAGCAGGGAGCTGGTGAGGTGCAGGGAGCTGGAGGCAGAGGTCTTACATCAGCCATTTGGATTTCCTCAGGGTCCAGGCGTGGGTGGCTGGGCCCATTTGCCAGGCTCCTGTTCTGGTGGGCAGGGCACATGTTCTGCCGCAGGTGGTTGTGCATTTGCTTCCTCTGCTTCCTGCAAAACACAAAAGAGAAAACCCCAACTGTTGGGGAGGCTTCTCTGCTGGGGCTCTCCCCCCACAGAGACACCTCCATGGGGGTGATGGAGAAGGCAAGTCTCAAGCATGCTCCATGGGTCAGTGGTGCCTGTGGAAAGCTGCAGGCAGGAAGAGGTTGCTGTCTGGGCCACATGTGCACACTGCAGCCTCATCTGGAGCATCTCATCCACCCAGACCCCCAGGTCCTGTTCCTCAGGGCTGCTCTCAGCCATTTCCAGCCTGGAGTTGTGCTTGGGATTGCTCCCACCCAGCTGCAGGACCTTACCCTTGGCCTTGTTGGATGCCCTGAGGTTGGCCTGGGCACAGCTCTGCAGCCTGCCCAGCTCCCTCTGGATGGATCCTGCCCTCTGGCACACAGCTTGGTGCCAGCTGCACACTTGCTGAGGCTGCACTGATTCCTCTGCCCATGGCACTGACAAAGATGTTAATCAGTACTGGTGCCAGCACTGACCCCTGAGGGATGCCACTAACCTTTCCAAATGTTCAGATTGTCCTAAACTGCCTGAGAAGCATCCTTGTGAAGATCTTTCCAAACGAATTAGCACCCAAATCTAAACTAGCCTGTACAGAGATTGCAGGAGGGGCTTTTGGAAACTATGAAAACTACACCACTTATAATTCCTGCCTTGTTAATTGCCCACAATAAACTCAAAGGCCCAGCACAACAGAGCGGGGCCAGGGGCACCCTGGTGCTGGGAGTGGAAGAGAAAAGCAGGGAGAATGAATGGGCAGCAGGTCTGGGTGGCAAGGCACTGGAGCTGTCCTGCATTCAGAACCAAATGGCAAAGCCTACCCATGCCCCTGGCAGGGCATCTGTGCCACAAGACCCCTCATGTGCCAGCAGCACCCTGAGCTGGGGTGAAATGCAGGCTCAGCAGGGACATAGCTGCTGTCCAGGCAGGGAAGCTTGATGGAGAAGCTTCTTTTTCCATCAAGAACAGGCCCTGACAGGTACAGAGTTGAGCCCACAGCTTCTGCACTTCAGTCACAGGCTCCCAGGATGTCAGGGGGTGGAAGAGACCCAAGGAGATCGAGTCCAAACCCCTGCCAGAGCAGGAGCATCCAAGCTAGCTCAGGGCACACAGCAACACATCCAGACAGAGTCTGCAAAGGCTCCACACAAGGAGACTCCACAACCTCTCTGGGCAGCCTGTGCCACTGCTCTGGGACCCACCCAGGCAAGAAGTTGCCTCTTGTCTTGAGCTGCAACCTCCTGTGCTGCAGCTTCCATCCATTGCTCCTTGGCCTATGGCAGGGAGCAGTGAGCAGAGCCTGTCCCCCCCCTCCTCACCCCCAGCCCTCACACACTTCCAAACATTGATCCAATCCCCTCTCAGCCTTCTCTTCTGCACACTAAGCAGCCCCAGCTCCCTCAGCCTCATCCAGTCCAACCTCTCCTGCCAGAGCAGGACCATCCAAGCTAACTCAGGGCACACAGCAACACATCCAGACAGAGTCTGCAAAGGCTCCACACAAGGAGACTCCACAACCTCCCTGGCAGCCTGTGCCACTGCTCTGGGACCCACAGAGGCAAGAAGTTCCCCCCTGGTGTTGAGGTGGGTCCAGTGTGCTTCTGCTGCCAGGAGAGGAGCTGCTGGCTCAGGGAGCAGCTCTCCCCAGCAACAGCCTCAGCTGGGTGGGCAGAGCAATGCTGACTCCAGGGATGAGCAAATGCTCCTAGGAGAAATACCCTGCTCAGCCACAGCCTGGCTTCACTGGCCTCCTGCAGGAGACCCTCTTGGGACCATGCTGGCACTGCGTGTGTGTGAAGCACGACCACTGCCCCCATCAGCTCTGCCCAGGTTGCCCTCCATACTCACTTGGTTTTGCAGTAAGCTACCACACAGACGATGCCCACCACAAGCAAGGCAACACAGATTCCTGTGATGGTTAAAACTCTCTTCTGGTACAGCTCTTCTGCTTCTGCAAATGGAGAGGAAGAAGCCAGTTAGCAGTGGGCTCCAGCACCAGGGCTGCATCTGGCTGCACAGGAACCAGCACTGCGTGTGGGTGAGGTGGGGGAAGAGGGCTCGGGCAGACCTTCTACCAGCCCACTGCCCATCTCTAACAGCTGCCCCAAGCCTGAGTCCAGCTGGCCCAGCCTTACTCACCCCTCAGCAGCCCTTCACTCCTCCTGTCTCTCTCTGTCTCAGCCGCTCACCCCTCCTGCCTTCAGCCAGGCTGCTCACTCTGCTCTTCCCGCAGCGCACCTGGGTGACCGCCGGGGAGAGCCTCACTCCTCTGCTCTCCTTAGCAGCAGCTTCCTCCTTGGTGGCAACTTCCAGCCCAGCAGGGAAGCCCCTGAGCAACCCCACTCCCCCCGGACACGTGTGCCCTGTGATGCTCTCATCACAGGCTCTCTGCTCTGATGAGCTCAGGATGCCCTTTCCTCACAGCAGCTGCATGCCCTGGAGCTGGGTGCTGTGCTAGAGAGCATCAGCAACAGGCCCCAAAGCATGAAGGTGCTGAAAGGGACATCCTAAAACAGTC
Source organism: Psilopogon haemacephalus (assembly GCA_013396835.1). Taxonomy (NCBI): domain Eukaryota; kingdom Metazoa; phylum Chordata; class Aves; order Piciformes; family Megalaimidae; genus Psilopogon; species Psilopogon haemacephalus. Next base: position 8,265 of record VWZI01001231.1, read on the forward strand.
ACAAAGCAGGATGAGGATGGAGGAGTGACAGCAGGTTAGACAAAGGAAAGGGAGTGGAGGAGTTCAAATATGGTAACCAGTTACAGTTCTGGATTTTCAGTGAAACCCTAGGAGCTGATTCATTCCACTGCACCCAGAGGCAGCCAGAATCCAAGCAGCAAGCTGCTGCTTTCCTCAGATTCCTTTGTCATTGACCACCTTTGAGACCAGAGCAGTCAGCCACTGGCATCACCCCCAGGCCATCCTGGAGGGGAGGTGATTCAGCCACATCAATCAAAGCTCCAAGGATATCCCCTGCAGTGCAGCTCAACTGCACCAAGGCAGCACTGCAAGGATCACAGAATCCTAGAATCAGTCAGGGCTGGAAGGCACCACAAGGATCAGGCAGCTCCAACCCCCCTGCCCTGCCCAGGGACACCCTACCCTAGAGCAGGCTGCCCACAGCCTCTGCCAGCCTGGCCAAAAACACCTCCAGGGAGCTGGCCCCAAACACCTCCCTGCAGGGGCAACCCATTCCAGCCTCTCACCACTCTTCTGCTCAACAACTTCCTCCTCACCTCCAGCCTCAATCTCCTCACCTCCAGCTTTGCTCCATTCCCCCAACTCCTCTCACTCCCTCACAGCCTCCAAAGTCCCTCCCCAGCTTTTTTGGAGCCCCCTTCAGGGGGGCCCCTCCAGGCCAAAAGAATGTCCCCTGGGAGCCTCCTCTTCTGCAGCCTGCACAGCCCCAACTCTTTCAGGCTGTGCTCACAGCAGAGCTGCTGCAGCCCTCTCAGCATCCTCGGGGCCCTTCTCTGAACACCTCCAGCATCTCCACATCCCTCTTGTCCCAGGGGCTCCAGCACTGGATGCACTACTCCAGGTGGGCTCTCAGCAGAGCACAGTAGAGAGGGAGAATCAGCATCAATTCAGCTTAGCTTGGCTCCTAGCATCAATTCAGCTCAGCTCAGCTCCTATCATCAATTTGGCTCCTAGCATTAATTCAGCTTAGCTTGGCTCCTAGGATCAATTCAGCTTAGCTCCTAGCATCAATTCAGATTTGCTCCTAGCATCAATTCAGCTTGGCTATTAGCATCAAATCAGCTCAGCTTAGCTCCTAGCATCAATTCAGCTTGGCTCCTAGCATCAATTCAGCTCAGCTTGGCTCCTAGCATCAAATCAGTTTAGCCTGGCTCCTAGGATCAATTTGGCTCAGCTTAGCTCCTAGGATCAATTAGCTCAGCTTGGCTCCTAGCATCAGTTTGGCTCAGCTTGGCTCCTAGGATCAATTTGGCTCAGCTTAGCTCCTAGGATCAATTAGCTCAGCTTGGCTCCTAGCATCAGTTTGGCTCAGCTTGGCTCCTAGCATCAATTCAGCTTGGATCCTAGCATGAATTTGGCCCAGCTTGGCTCCTAGCATCAATTCAGCTTGGCTCCTAGGATCAATTCAGCTTAGCTCCTAGCATCAATTCAGATTCGCTCCTAGCATCAATTCAGCTTGGCTATTAGCATCAAAACAGCTCAGCTTGGCTCTTAGCATCAATTCAGCTTGGCTCTTAGCATCAAGTCAGCTTGGCTGCTAGCATCAAATCAGTTCAGCCTGGCTCCTAGGATCAATTTGGCTCATCTTAGCTCCTAGGATCAATTAGCTCAGCTTGGCTCCCAGCATCAATTCGGCTCAGCTTGGCTTCGGCTTCTAGCATCAATTCAGCTCAGCTTGGCTCCTAGCATCAATTCAACTTGGCTCCTAGCATCAATTCAACTTGGCTCTTAGCATCAATTCAGCTTGGCTCTTAGCATCAATTCAGCTCAGTTTGGCTCCCAGTATCAATTCAGCTTAGCTCCTAGCATCCAATAAGTTCAGCCTGGCTCCTAGGATCAATTTGGCTTGGATCCTAGCATCAATTCAGCTTAGCTTCTAGCATCAAATCAGTTCAGCTTGGCTCCTAGCATCAATTCAGCTTGACTCCCAGCATCTCCCTCGGGTTGCTGCTTGCTAGCAGTGCCTTTGTGTTGCACAAAGCCATCCCCACAGTGACAGGGGGAGAGGAGTGCACAGTGCTGCAGTTCAGCATTTGAGCAGGGAAGGTCACTGAGCAAAGCTGGTCCATTCACATCCCTCTGCTCTACAAACATCAGGTCTTCAGCAGCAGCATGGTCCCTCTACAGCAGCAAGCACCATGAGCAAACCAAGTGGTGCCACACAGAGTCCAGCCACGGGGGGGAGGGTCACAGCAACACATGGGAGTGAGAGGCAGATGAGAGATTAGAGACGACTGCAGGCTGGGAGCAGGATGAGTGCGGTTCTGGTGATGACATGGAAAATGGATGAGGAAAAGGACAAAGGGTCAACAAAAAAAGGATGTCAAAAATCCTCAGTTTGAAAGGTTTTGGGCAGTGTATTTGCATTAGCAGCACCACTTTCTCTGGGGCACCTGGCCACAACCCCCCACGGGCTTGGCAAGAAGAACTGGGGGCGGATCAGTGGTGGTGGATCAGGCATGCAAAAAAACAGGGGAAGAGAGCTTCTGCAGCTTCAGCTAGGGCATGCCCCTCCACATCAGAGATCCAAAGAGACAGCTCAGGATCCAGAAGCGAAAGGCTGGTGCCACCACACCCCTAGCAAAAGGGTTTGAACTGTATTCGTGGGAAGATCTACCTTGGCTGACATCACTGAGTTAACGTTTTTAAGTGTTAAGGATCTCTTTGCCCTCGTCTGACCAAGTCCTCCCTGTGGTTGTACCCTCCAGGGAAACCTAGCAGCAAGGATCTGCCTGCTCCAGGCTACCTGATGCCTTTCTAAAAGCAGAATGAAGATAACCAATATGATTGTGAGCAGCTGAGCAGGCAAAGAGTCGTTGCCCAAGGGCAATGCTCTCAGAAGCACTGAAGTTACTGCAGTCTTCTCCCAAACTTCATCTTGTCCCCACCACACCCTCCTGGCACCCCTGGGCTCACTCTTTTCTAGACTAACTCGCCTCATGCCACCTTTCTTGGAGTCATTTCCTCCTGGTCAAGGACCAAGCCACTGACCTCTGGGAGGAGGACTGGCAAAGCTCATCCTGGCCCTGCCAGTATCCAGCGTGTCCAGGCTGGCAGTCGTCAGAAAAGCCTTGGTCACAGAATCATAGAATCAGTCAGCGTTGGAAGGGACCACAAGGATCATCCAGTTCCAATCATAGAGTGGGAGCGATTGGAATGGACCTCCAGAGGTGCACAGAACTGGAGACTCCCTGTGAGGCACTTGTGGTCATCAGCAACAACCTGTGACAGGCTCACAGGATGCCAGGGGTTGGAAGGGACCCAAAGAGCTCCTCCACTCCAACCCCCCTGCCAGAGCAGGGCACAGAGCAACACATCCAGATGGGGCTTGGAAAAAAAACCTCCAGAGATGGAGACTCCACAACCTTCTCTGGGCAGCCTGCTCCAGTGCTCCATCACCCTCACAACCCTCCTCATGTTGAGGTGGAACTTTCTGGGTTGCAGTTTGTGTCCCTCGCCCCTGAAGCTTCCTGAAGCTTGCCTGCCCCTTCCTAGAATGCCTTCCCCTTGCCCCCCAACCAGTGCTGCCTGAGGGCAAGGCTCTGGCTGGGCACAAGCTGCAGCTCCTCAGCTCCAGGGACAGAAGCCTGCTGAAAGAGGAGATGGGAGGCACTTGGCACCCCCTGGGGCTGCTGCTGGGAGCAAAGAAAAAAGTGCTGCTAAAAATACACCTGCCACAGGATAGCTTCACACTTACAGTTCTGGGGTTGCTTTTTGGGTTGGGTGGGTTTGGGGTTTTTGTTTGTTTGGATTTGGGTTTGGATTTTTTTTGGTTGTCGATATTGCTTTGGGTTTTTTTTGTTATTCTTGGTTTTGGTTTTGGTGAGCTTTTGTTGTTGGTTTTGGTTTGGGTTTTTCAGTGTTGGGTTTGTATTTTTGTTTTTGTTTTTTTTTTTTATCGTTGCTTTTGGTTTTGGTTTTTTGTTGTTGGATTTGGTTTCGTTTTTTAGTTGTTGTAATATTTGGTTTTGATTTTAGTTTTGTTTTTGCTTTTAGTTTTGGTTTTGATTTTCTTTTTGGTTTTGATTTTCGTTTTGGTTTTGATTTCAGTTTTGGCTTTGATTTCAGTTTTGGTTTTGATTTTCGTTTTGGTTTTGATTTTTGATTTGGTTTTGATTTCAGTTTTGGTTTTGATTTTCATTTTGGTTTTGATTTTAGCTTTGGTTTTAATTTTCTTTTTGGTTTTGGTTTTGATTTCAGTTTTGGTTTTGATTTTAGTTTTGGTTGTGGTTTTTTTGTTGTTGGACTTGGTTTTGGCTTTGATTTTCGTTTTGGTTGTGGTTTTTTGTTGTTGGACTTGGTTTTGGCTTTGATTTTAGTTTTGGTTTTGTTTTTTTCTGTTGTTGGATTTGGTTTTGGCTTTGATTTTAGTTTTGGTTTTTATTTTAGCTTTGGTTTTGATTTTTTTTTTTCTTGCTGGATTTGGTTTCGGCTTTGATTTTAGTTTTTGTTTTGATTTTAGTTTTGGTTTTGTTTTTTTTTCTTGTTGGATTTGGTTTTTGGCTTTGGTTCTGGTTTCAGTTTTGGTTTGGTGTTGTTGGTTTTGTTTTTTTTTTTTTTTCTCCAATCCAAACATCTCTCCAGGTGCCAGGGCAGGGGGGTGGGAAGGGGGGGGAGAAGACAACAGCTGATTTTTTTTCATCATCCCATTATCATAAAGCCATAAATAGAATGTGGGCAGCTCTTAAATGGCTTCTGATTAATAAATGAACGATTGATCCATACCCTTTAATTCAAATCCAAGATGCTCTGCCAATGCAGAAAGTAGACAGGGAAGAGAAAGAGAGAAACAAAAGAAACAAAAGAAAAAAAAGAAAAGAAGAGGTCTGTCAGAGATCTCCACTATACAAACACACACACAGGCTGTGCACTTACAGCAGGTTGGCTCGGCAGCAGGTACACAGCAGACAGAGTTTGCCTCACAACATGTCACAGCCCCACCAGAGCTCAGAGCTTGTGCCAAGAAAAGACCCAAACTGCAGTGGGAGTTGTTCGGTGAGCTCCTGGGGTTAATTAGCAGTACTGGGGGGGGTTAGCTGTGAACTCTGGCAGGCGTCTGGTAGGGACCCTGGCCAGTTAATTGTGGCTCCTTGCAGCTAAAGGTCACCAACTCCTTTTGTCCGGGGAGTCCTTTCAGTTAATCATGAGGTCTTTGGAGGTGAGCCATGGCTGTTAGTACCTGATATGGAATTCACAGTTCAGGCAGGGAGGGAGAAACACAACCCCAACGGCTAAAGGGGGAGGGCAAACAAGCAAAGCAAAGAGAGAGGCTCTTGGGCTGGGGCAGCTCCTGCCGGCTCCCAGCACACAGCGGGGAGCAAGACACTGCCCCCAGGCACAGCCTGCCCGGCCTGGATCCGCTCTGCCCGGGGGGCTGACACCGAAACACAGCGCTGCAGGCACAGCTGTGGGCACAGAGGTGAGCAGAGCTGTGGGCACAGCTGTGGGCACAGCTGCAGGCACAGCTGTGGGCACAGAGGTGAGCAGAGCTGTGGGCACAGCTGCAGGCACAGCTGCAGGCACAACTGAGGGCACAACTGAGGGCACAGCTGAGGACACAGCTGCAGGCACAGCTGCAAGCACAGATGTGAGAACAACTGCAGGTACAGCTGTGGGCACAGCTGAGGACACAGCTGCGGGCACAACTGCAGGCACAGCTATGAGAACAACTGTGGGCACAGCTGTGGGTACGACTGCAATCACAGCTGTGGCACAGCTGTGAGAACAACTGTGAGCACAGCTGCAGGCACAGCTGCAGGCACAGCTGAGGGCACAGCTGTGAGAACAACTGTGGGCACAGCTGCAGGCACAGCTGAGGGCACAGCTGTGAGAACAACTGTGGGCACAGCTGCGGGCAGAACTGCAGGCACAGCTGTGGGCACAGCTGTGAGCACAACTGTGGGCACAGCTGTGGGCAGAACTGCAGGCACAGCTGCAGGCACAGCTGCAGGCACAGCTGTGGGCACAGAGGTGAGCAGAGCTGTGGGCAGAGCTGCAGGCACAGCTGCAAGCACAGATGTGAGAACAACTGCAGGTACAGCTGTGGGCACAGATGTGAGCACAGCTGTGGGCACAGCTATGAGAACAACTGTGGGCACAGCTGCAGGCACGACTGCAATCACAGCTGTGAGCACAGCTGAGGGCACATCTGTGAGAACAACTGTGGGCACAGCTGTGGGCAGAACTGTGGGCACAGCTGTGGGCAGAACTGCAGGCACAGCTGCAGGCACAGCTGCAGGCACAGCTGTGGGCACAGCTGCAGGCACTGGCCCAGGGTGCCGTGGGCCGCCCAAGACCTCAAGCCCTGTCTGGGATGCGCAGCTCACCCAGCAGCACTGCCCCTGCCCACTCGATGTCTGTCTGAGTGCCCTGCAGCCCGCCCGGCACTGCTGCCAGCCCCCTTGCGGCTCTGCCGCTGCAGACTGCACCCGGAGCTCCCCTCCAGCCTGTGAGCTCCCCAGTCCCACTCCTGCCGCCCTTCTGTGCGGCTTTAGGAAGGAGCAGGCTGCAAGAAGCGCAGGTTGCAGCGGCAGCTTTTGGGTCCAGCGGCTCCCGAGGGCAGCTGGGCCGGCAGGCACGGCAAGGAGCAAAGCAGCTCACCGAAGGAAGCAACCAGGCAGGCAGCCCAGGGAGGTGTCCTGTGCCTGAGCAACGCTCCCGGGAGAGGCTTCCCCTAGGGGCAGCTTTGCTTGGGGCAGCATCAGCGTTCTCCGTACTTACCACCGCACACCCAGCGAGCTCTGCTGCTCCCCAGCGCCGCACACACACACACACACACACACACACACACACACACACACACACACACACACAACCTCATTTGCAGCTCGGAGGTGTCCATCTCTATCTCCTAGGAAGTTTTGTTGGTTTGGGTTTTTTTTTTTGCTGCCTTTTGCAATGCTGTTCCAAATTTATAGGCAGGGATGGGGGGAAGTCAGATGGAAGATGGGAACACATTTGCTAAAGCAGGTTCTTCTCTTCAAGGAAATGCTGAGGCTGGGGGGGGGGTTTGGGATTGTGTGAGGAAGGGGCAGCTGGATGGGGTTGGGTGTTGGGAAGGCCACAAAGCCTGGCTGCTCCCTGCTGCACAGCTCAGCCCGTGCGAGAGGAAGAGCAGAGCACAGCTGGGGCACTGCCACAGTCACAAACACAGGCAGTGCTTTTCTCAGTGCTTCTTGCATAGGTGGCAGTGCCCCAGGCACGGGGGCAGCAGAGAAGTGGGCAGGATGCTCCCACATCCAGCCTGGACTTGCACACAGAGCTTCCCCTTCCCCCCCGACCAAGTGCTTTGCATGCAGAGGTGCAGCAGGTCACAGCTGCACACTTTGAGGCTGCTGATCCCTCCTAGAATCACAGAATCAGTCAGGGCTGGAAGGGCACCACAAGGATCAGGCAGCTCCAACCCCCCTGCCATGCCCAGGGACACCCTACCCCAGAGCAGGCTGCCCACAGCCTCTGCCAGCCTGGCCAAAAACACCTCCAGGGATCTGGCCCCAAACCCCTCCCTGCAGGGGCAACCCATTCCAGCCTCTCACCACTCTCATGCTCAACAACTTCCTCCTCACCTCCAGCCTCCATCTCCCCACCTCCAGCTAGCTGCACACTGCCTGTGCTGTAGCAGTTCCTGCCTGCTCCAGGCTTTGCTGCAACATCTGCAGCTACAAATGGATGCAACTCAAAACGTTCTCAGGTCTCTTTTGGTTCTTGCCAGCTCAGAAATGCTTCTGCCAGCAGTGGTGGAGAACAGGAGCTGAGGAACCTCAGCCTTCCTCCTGTCCCTCTCACATCACAACTGCAGCTTCTTCTGGCTTCACACAGAATCACAGAATGGTTTAGGCTGGAAGGGAGATCAAAGCTCAGCCAGTTCCAACCCCGCTGGGCCACAGGCAGGGACACCTCCCACTAGAACAGGTCACTCAAGGACTCATCCAGCCTGGTCCTCAACACCTCCAGGGAGGTTGTGGAGCACAGAA
>VWZI01001232.1:13147-33195 GCA_013396835.1 Psilopogon haemacephalus
TGCCTCAGTTCCCCCCTGGCCCTGTCCTGCCTCAGCTCTCCCCTGGCCCTGCCCTGCCTCAGCTCCCCCTGGCCCTGCCCTGCCTCAGTTCCCCTCTGGCCCTGCCCTGCCCTCAGCTCCAGTCCATTCCCCTTGGCCTGTCTCAGCCACCCTCATGCAGAGTCTCTTCAGCCTTGCTGCAGGCATTGGAAGGTAGCTCTGGGGTGCCCCTGGGGACAGGAATCCCTTGGGACACTGTTGGGGGCATTTTGGAACCAGCCTTTCCCAGGCTGCAGGCTCTGGGCCTCCTCCCAGTCCACCCTAAAGGGTTCTGCTGTGACTGAAAGTCAATGCCAGAGCACAGCTCCTGCAGTCAGTGGCCAGGGATGAGTTTGCTTTGGGCTCTGTCTCTTCCCCTGCTCCCTGCTGGCTGTGCTCAGCAGCACAGCACTGCTGTGGGGTCTGTCTGACTGAGACCATTTCCTGAGCTGCAGCTTCCTGGGCACCTTCCACCCTTCTGTGTCTGCTCCACAGCCCTTACCAGGCCCTCAGCTGCCTGCCCTGCTCCTCTCGGTGTGCCCAGTCCAAAAGTGTCCCTTGGGCTGCCCTGTGGGGATGTTGAATTCTCCTCATCAGTGTTCCAGAGCCTGCCCAGGGCTGTGACTCCTCCCTCAGCCTCAGCCTCCTCTCTGGATGCTCTTCACAGGTCATTGACATGCCAGAACACAACCCTGGGCAGATGGGTGGCACCATGAGGCTTGGCAAGAGGAGGACTCTCTTCCAGACCAAGAACTCAGTCATGAGTAAGGCTCTGCCTGGGAGGTGCTTGCTGCAGTGAGGGCTGGGGGTGGGTGGGCAGTGGGGCTGGAGAGTGTGAGTGGTGCTGGGTGTCTGCAGCTGGCATCACAGCAGGGCTCAGGCTGGAGGGGACCTCAGAGCTCCTCTGCTCCAACCCCTGCCATGCCCAGGGACACCTCAGCCAGACTCAGCTGCTCAAGGCCTCAGCCAACTCAGCCCTGAACAAGCAGGAGGCAGCTACAACCTCCCTGGGCAGCCTGCTCCAGGCTCTCACCACTTTGGAGCTGAAGAACTTCTGCCTCAGCTCCCCCCTGGCCCTGCCCTGCCTCAGCTCCCCCCTGGCCCTGCCCTGCCTCAGCTCCCCCCTGGCCCTGGCTCAGACACCCTCTGCAGTCCCTCTGCAGTCCCTCTGCAGCCTTCCTACAGGATCCCTCCAGGCAGTGGCAGGTCCCCCTGGGGCCTTCTCTTCTCCAGGCTGATCAGGCCCAGCTTTGGTCCCCTCCAGAGGTGTNCCCCTGGCCCTGCCCTGCCTCAGCTCCCCCCTGGCCCTGCCCTGCCTCAGCTCCCCCCTGGCCCTGCCCTGCCTCAGCTCCCCCCTGGCCCTGGCTCAGACACCCTCTGCAGTCCCTCTGCAGTCCCTCTGCAGCCTTCCTGCAGGATCCCTCCAGGCAGTGGCAGGTCCCCCTGGGGCCTTCTCTTCTCCAGGCTGATCAGGCCCAGCTTTGGTCCCCTCCAGAGGTGTGAGTGTGAGGGGCACTTCCTGTGGCCCTGTGTGAAGTGTTTGCTCTTGTCTGCTGTGCAGGGAAGCTGTATGGGGACCATGACTACCTGGAGGAGAGGCACAGGCACAGGTTTGAGGTAAGGCAGCTGCAGGGGGCAGGGAGCTCTCCTGTCTGAGCTGAGCTCAAGGGTTCAGAGTTTGTTGCTTTTTCCCTCCTAGGTCAACCCAGAGCTGAAGAAGTGTTTTGAGGAGCAAGGTTTGAAGTTTGTGGGGCAGGACGAGGAGGGGGAGAGGATGGAGGTGGTGGAGCTGGAAGGTGAGTCCTGAGCAGTTTCTGGGGGGGTTGGGAGCTCCTGGGGCTCTCCCAGGAGGACTCCATCCATAAAGCCACACCTATGAGCTGCCCCTGGTGCCTGTGGGGACAAAGGCAGCATCCAGCTGCAGCCTGCAGGGCCCTGGCCTTGGGCACAGAGCAACCAAATGAGGCTCAGCAAGGCCAAGTGCAGAGTCCTGCAGCTGGGGAGGAAGAATAAAGTGCAGCAGGACAGGCTGGGAGGGGACTGCTGGAGAGCAGCCCCAAGGAGAGGGAGCTGAGAGTGCTGGGGGAGAAGATCCATGGAACAGCAATGAGCCCTGGGGGCCAAGAGGCCCAAGGGGGTCCTGGGGGGCATTCAGCAGAGTGTGTGCAGCAGATCCAGGGAGGTTCTCCTTTGCCTCTGCTCTGCCCTGCTCAGACCTCATCTTGAGCTCTGCCTTCAGTTTGGGGCTCCCCAGTTGCAGAGGGACAGGAGCTGCTGGAGAGGGTCCAGGGGAGGGCTGTGAGGATGCTGAGGGGACTGCAGCAGTGGCTGGGGAGGAGAGGCTGAGGGACCTGGGGCTGCTTAGGCTGCAGAAGAGAAGCCTGAGAGGGGATTGGATCAATGTTTGGAAGTGTCTGAGGGCTGGGGGTGAGGAGTGGGGGACAGGCTCTGCTCACTGCTCCCTGCCATAGGCCAAGGAGCAATGGATGAAAGCTGCAGCACAGGAGGTTGCAGCTCAACACAAGAGGCAACTTCTTGCCTGGGTGGGTCCCAGAGCAGTGGCACAGGCTGCCCAGAGAGGTTGTGGAGTCTCCTTGTGTGGAGCCTTTGCAGACTGTGTCTGGATGTGTTGCTGTGTGCCCTGAGCTAGCTTGGATGCTCCTGCTCTGGCAGGGGTTGGACTGGATGAGCTCTTTGGGTCCCTTCCTGTGAGCCTGTCCCTTGCTGTCTCCTAGATCATCCTTTCTTCGTGGGGGTCCAGTACCACCCTGAGTTCCTCTCCAGACCCATCAAACCTTCTCCCCCCTACTTTGGCCTGCTGCTGGCATCTGCAGGCAGACTCACTCACTACCTGCAGAAGGGCTGCAGGCTCTCACCCAGGTATGTTGGGGGTGTCCCAGGGCACTGCTGCTTCCTGCAGGGTAAACCAGAGAGGCCTCAGGGCACAAGGCCACTGTGGGGGTGACCAGGGGGGACCTGCAGCACCTCCTTGTTCTGCTGTGTGTTGGAAACGTCCTGGCTTCATTTTCAGGCTGGTTGTGGTGCTCTAGAATTGCCCCATGGTGAGGTCCTGAGAGGAGGCCACAAAGATGCTCACAGGCTGGAGGAACTCTGCTGTGGGCACAGGCTGGGAGGGTTGGGGCTGTGCAGGCTGGAGAAGAGAAGGCTGCAGGGAGACCTCAGAGCTGCATTTCAGTACCTGCAGGGGAGCTGCAGGCAGCCTGGGGAGGGACTGCTCAGAAGGGGCTGTGGGGACAGGCTGAGGGCAATGGTTTGGAGCTGGAGCAGGGCAGAGTTAGGTTGGGCAGCAGGAGGGAGTTGTGCAGAGGGTGGGGAGAGCCTGGCACAGGCTGCCCAGGGAGGTGCTGAAGCACAGAAGCACAGAATGGGGTCTTTGATCAGAGATCCCATTCTGTGCTTCTGTGCTCCATAACCTCCCTGCAGGTGTTCAGGACCAGGCTGGATGAGGCCTTGAGAAGGGCAGAGTTAGGTTGGACACCAGGAGGAGATTGTGCAGAGTGAGGGTGTGGAGAGCCTGGCACAGGCTGCCCAGGGGGATGGTAGAATCCTACCCTCACTCTTTCCTGGCCAAGCTCAGACCTGCTGTGTCCCTGTGCAGCCTGCTCTGGCTGGAGCTGTCCCTGTGACTGCAGGGGTGGTCAGGGTGACCCTGGAGGGTCCTTTCCAGCCTGCTGCAGTCTGTGGCTGTGGCTTAGGCTCAGGGAGAGCAGCTGCAGACTCTGCTGTGCCAAAGGTGCTGGGGGGCTGCAGCTGGCCCTGCTCTTGCAGGTGCCTGGACACCCTGTGGGGCTTTCCTTGCTCACCCAAGCCTCAGGCACAGTTTGCTCCTTCAGGAACCTGCTCCAGCAGCTGCTTGGAGGCAGCAACCCTGCTGGGTGCAGGTTCAGGGCTTGGCTTCAGTTTTTGGCTCCTTTTGGCAAAGCAGCTGAGGTGTGGGGCAGAGCCTGTGCTGCATTTGCTCCCTGCTGCTGCTGCCCTGTGCTTCTGCCTGGCATCTGTGGCAGCATGCAGCAAGCTTCAGACCTATCTCCTGCTGGCAGAGGAGCACACAGAGGAGCTGCTGTGTGGCAGCATGGACTGAAGGGCAGGCAGGAGCTAGAGGCAGAGGCCCCAGCAGGGCAGGAGGGGCACTGTTAGCTGTTCTGGGTCGAGCTGCAGTGCAGCTGCACCCCAGGAGCTGCTGTGGCCATGCACTGTGCCCTGGAGAGCCTCTCTGGAGCTGCCTCAGGTTGGTGCTTTCCAGGTCTGAGGGACATCTTCTTTGCAATCTGAAAGGCTTCTCCCAGCAGAGGAGCTGCAGCTTGCTCTGGGCTGCAGCACCCTGAGGTTAGTGTGGCCTGCTCCTGCTTCTGCTCTCAGCTGCTTCCCTGGGCAGCAGTGCTCTGAAAGCTCTGCTGGCAGCTCTGGGCCTTGCTGCCCTTGCCCCTGGGACTCTCAGCAGGTGGCACCCAGCCAGGGCTGCAGGCTGTGCCTGCAGGGTGGGAGCACTGCTGGAGGGGCTGGGCTGGAGGCCTGGGCCAGGGGAGGCTGAGCAAGGACACAGGAGGAGTCCTGTGACTTGGGGTCCCCCTGAGCAGCAGAGGCTGGGGGGGAGCAGCCCAGGAGCAAGCTGAAAGTGGGGCAGGGGCAGGCCCAGCAGCTCCTGGGCTATGTGAGAGCAGAGCCAGGGCAGGCACAGAAGGGACTGTGGCTCCTCAGCACAAGTGGAGCCTGGGTCTGGACTGCAGAGAGCTCAGTGGAGAGCTGCTGAGGGCAGGAGCTTGGAGAACTTGCCCAGGAGCTGACCTTGTTCAGCCTGGCACAGGGAGGCCTTGATGGAGGCCTAAGAGCAGCCTGTAGGGACTTGAGCAAGGAGGTGGCAGCAGGACCTGAGCAGGGGACAGGCACAGGACAGGTGCTGAGGGGTATGGGCAACATCTTTGCCACCATGAGCTCAGCTGCCCTGGCATGGGTGGGTGCCCAGGAGGCCTCTGCTCAGTCTCTGTCCTTGGAGAGCTTCAGGAGGTGCCTGGAGGAGGCCCTGAGCAGCTGTGTCTGAGCTGGTGGCTGTCCCTGTGCTGTCCATTCCCTTCTGAATTTCTCAGTGATTCTGACAAAGCTTTAGGGGCTGGAGGCCATCAGCTGGCTCTGGTGGGTGCTCATCCCCACTCCTGCTCCTGTGCAGTGAGCTGGAGTCACTTTGGCTTGTCCAGAGCTGCCTGAGCTGTGGGTGAGCACTCCACAACCCCCCCAGGGCTCTGTGCTCAGCCTCAGGCAGCAGCACTCAGCAGCAGGCCAGACCCAGCTCCATCCCCACTGGTGCTCAGCCACAGCCTCTCTGCTCTCCCCAGGGACACCTACAGTGACAGAAGTGGCAGCAGCTCCCCTGACCTGGAGATCACAGAGCTGAAGTTTCCATCAGTGAACCACGACTGATGCTTGGTAACTCCTACTGACCTCAGCCCTCTCCTGCTGCAGGCAGAGCTCCCTGGCCAAGGCTCCTGCTGCAGGCAGAGCTCCCTGGCCAAGGCTCCTGCTGCAGGCAGAGCTCCCTGGCCAAGGCTCCTGCTGCAGGCAGAGCTCCCTGGCCAAGGCTGCTCCTGCTGCAGGCAGAGCTCCCTGGCCAAGGCTCCTGCTGCAGGCAGAGCTCCCTGTCCAAGGCTCCTGCTGCAGGCAGAGCTCCCTGGCCAAGGCTCCTCCTGCTGCAGGCAGAGCTCCCTGGCCAAGGCTCCTGCTGCAGGCAGAGCTCCCTGGCCAAGGCTCCTCCTGCTGCAGGCAGAGCTCCCTGGCCAAGGCTCCTGCTGCAGGCAGAGCTCCCTGCCCAAGGCTGCTCCTGCTGCAGGCAGAGCTCCCTGCCCAAGGCTGCTCCTGCTGCAGGCAGAGCTCCCTGCCCAAGGCTGCTCCTGCTGCAGGCAGAGCTCCCTGGCCAAGGCTCCTGCTGCAGGCAGAGCTTGCCCAGCCTCCTGCTGGCAGCTGAACCTTGCACGCAGCTGAGAGAGAAGTGGCACAGAGTGGGAAGTGCTGGGAGCTGCCAGCTGTGTCCCAGCTGTGCTGGGGGTTCTGCAGCCCTTCCTGCCTGTGGAGCAGATGTGGGTGGGCATTGCCTTAGCCCCGTGGGGGAGGCTGGGCTGAGGCTGGGGCAGAGCTGAGCCTGGGCTGCCTGGAGTCCCTGGGTTGGTGTTCTGGGGATCACTGGCTTGGTGTTTAGGGGTCCCTGGAGTCCCTGGCTTGGTGCTGGGGGCTCCCCAGGGGTCACTGGGTTGATATTCTGGGCTCCCCAGGGGTCACTGGGTTGATGTTCTGGGCTCCCCAGGGGTCACTGGGTTGATGTTTTGGGCTCCCCAGGGGTCACTGGGTTGATGTTTTGGGCTCCCCAGGGGTCACTGGGTTGATGTTTTGGGCTCCCCAGGGGTCACTGGGTTGATGTTTTGGGCTCCCTGGGTTGTGGGAGCAAGGCCTGGCCTTTGACAGCAGCTGAGCTCCTCCATCTGAGGGGCAGCAGCTCCCTGTGCAGCCTGAGCTGTGTCAGAGCTGCTGCAGGTGGCTGTGGGGTGCAGGCAGGGGAGGGGCACAGAGCCCAGGAGGGGCTGAGCTGGTGTCCAGAGCTGTCCCCGTGGTCATGAGCCTGCTGGGGCTGGGGGGTGGCTGAGTGCCAGGCCATGGGCAGCTCCTCAGCCTTCCCCCCACAGGGCAGATGCTCCCCAGCCCTGCTCCTGGGGCTGCCCCCCGGAGGTCCCAGGCTGCTGCCTTTGTCCAGCTCTGCAGCAGGAGCCACCCAAAAGCTGAGGGAGCCTCTCTGGGTTGCACCCCTGGCTCCCTGGCAGTGCCCAGGATGCCAGTCCTGGTGCTGTGCTGCTGGCTGGGAGGCTGTCCCCAGAGGAAGCTGCAGGGACAGTGCCATTGCTGTGTCCCCTGCCTGCCCTGCTGGTGCCTGCCCCAGCTCAGCTCCACCACCATGAGAGCTCCTCTGGGTGCTGGGGAGGGCCTGGAGCTGCTCTTGGCTGAGCAGGGCTCACTGCCTGCAGTTACACTGGGGCTGGGGGGCCCTGGGGGGGGTCCCTTGTCCTCACTCTGTGCCCCCAGGGGCATATCTGTCCAGGGCAGAGCAGCTTGGGGCTGTGCCTGGCGGGGGCTGAGCTGTGATGGTCTCAGGGTGCTGGGCAGGTCCAGCTGTTGCTGTTCACCCCCAGGTCACTGCTCCCTTCCTCTCTCTCCAGATGTCTCCACAGAAGAGGAGAAGTCCTCAGGCTCCCCAGGAGTTCCTACAGCAATAGTGTGACTGAACCTTGGCTTTGGGCTTTCTACCTTAGGGCTCCACCACTTCCCCTCGGGCCCTGCCTCTCTCCCCAGCTCCTCTGTCCCTGGTTTATTCTCCCTGCAGACTTTGTGGGGAGCTCCTCCCAGCACGAGCACCTCTGAGCTGCCTTCAGCTGGCAGCATCCTGGGGCTGGGATCTGATGTGATGAGAACCCAGCAGGGCCAGGGCCTGGCCTGGCTCTGAGCCTCTGCTCCCCCCACAGCCCTTACTGGGGAGGTTGTGTGGAGGCCCCGAGGTGCTGGAGCCTTGCTCTGGCTCTGTCCAGCTTCCTGCCCTCTCTCTTGGTGGGGGCAGAGAGGACATTTTGCTCTCTTGTGTTTCTCAGCAGTATTTAAGAGTGGTTGGCACTGCTGCCCTTTGGGGCATTCATTGCCAGCAATGAAATGTAACCAGGAGAAGCTTCCTGGAGTTGCATTCCCTGGAGCAGCACAGCCCAGGGCATGCCCAGGGCACTGCAGGGGTGCAGCTGGAGGGGAGGGGACACCAAAGCCCTTTGCTGCCTGACTGCAGCTGTGCTGCCCCCCAAGCCAGTGCTGGCTGGCAAATGCCAACTGGCAGCCTGGGGAGGCACTGCAGGGAGCTCTGCTGCACAGCTCCTGCTGCTCTCCCTCCTGCCTTCTCCACTGCCAGGGCCTCCAGCACACAGCTGGGTCTGGGGCAGGGCTCTGGCTCTGCCCTCAGCTCCCCCCTGGCCTGTGGGCTCAGCTCTGCTGTTCTCATTCTCCCCTCTGGCTGCAGCCAAACCCTGCCCTGGGGCTGGGCTCTGGTCCTCAGCCCAGGCACAGCTCTGCAGGGGCTTACAGCAGCAATGCCACAGGCCTGAGCCCCAACCCTGTGCTGCCAGACCCCTGCCCTGCTGCAGTCCCCCTGTCCTGCAGCAGCTGCAGTGCCCTCCCCATGCCCTGCAGCAGCTGCAGTCCCCCTCCCCATGCCCTGCAGCAGCTGCAGTCCCCCTCCCCATGCCCTGCAGCAGCTGCAGTGCCCTCCCCATGCCCACCTGCAGTGCCCTCCCCCTCTCCCTGTCCAGCTGCAGTGCACTCCCCCCTCCCTGTGCCCTGCAGCAGCTGCAGTGCTGTCCCCACACTCCCCTCACTCTTCCTGCCTCCTTTCCAGCACTCTGCAGCCTCTTTTCCCTGTGCCAGCTGCAGAGCAAACCTGGCTGGCAGCAGCAGCTGCTCCTGGGCAAGGGAAGCTCCTTCCTTACCTTTGTTTTCTCTTCTGAAATGGTTTTGTTTTGGCCCAGACTGCAGCTGCCTGTGCTGGGCAGTGCTGGTTTGTAATAAAAGGAGGAACTGGCCCCAGGGGCTGCTGTGTTGCTTTCTGTAGCTTGACAGGACCCAAGGGGCCCAGCCCAGGTTCAGAGCACCTCCCCCCAGGAGCTGGAGCCTCCAGTCTGGTCTGGATGTCAGCTCCAAAGTGCCTCAGCTCCTGGGGCTCTCTCCCCTGCAGTGGAGAAACCTGCACTGAGCCCCCAGCTGGGCAGGGCAGAGGGAGCAGGTTCAGTGGAATTAACTCTGCAGGATGCCTGATGGAGGATTTGCTCCTTCCTCCTTCTCTTCTTCCTCCACAGCTGTGGATGTTGCTGCCCTGGTGGCACTGAGGGGTGCCAGGAGCATTCTGATAGGTGAACACCTGTCCTGGAGTCACAGGAGGGGTTGGGTTGGAAGGGACCTTAAAGCTCATCCAGCTCCCCTCAGGAGCTGTCACAAAATGCTCCAGGCACAGCTTGAGCCAGACATGAACCTCTGCCTCGCTGCATGTGAAGGTGAGACCCACCTAGTTCTCATCCCCACCTTAGCTTCACCATCACCACCTCCTTGGCTTCATCATCACCTCCTTGGCTTCACCATCACCACTTTGGTTTCTTCAGTGCCACTGAGGACCAGCCCTGGTGAGCTGTGCCAGATGCAGTGTGTGCTGTGGCTCCAGGTGCCCCATGTGGGGCCTGGCTGGGTCCCTGGCTTGGTCCCTGGCTTCTCTGTTGCCCCAGTCCATGCCACCACCCCCTCCCTGTGGGACAGGGAACAGCTGGCCAGATGTGGAGCTTGTGGCCATGGCAATGGTCTGCACTGGCAGGCAGTGTGGGCTCAGGGCTCAGCTTCCACCTCTACCTTGTGCCCATGAGTGGGGGTGCTGAGGGCACCATGGCAGGGGCAGCTCTGAGCTGTGCAGTGACAGGGCCATGGACTACAGTCATGACTACAGGACTGCTCCTGGCCCCAACACCTCCCAGGTGTGGGGGAGCTCCAAGAGCTCCAGGTGGGATTAAAGACCAGTGCCAGCCTCTGCCCACAGCACTGCCACTGCTGCATGTCCAGAGCAGCCAGGCTGCAGCAGCAGCAATGCTACAGACTCTCCCACAGCACTGCCACTGCTGCATGTCCAGAGCAGCCAGGCTGCTGCAGCCGTGCAGGAGTTCCACAGCTTCTGCTGCATGTCCAGAGCCTCTGCTGCAGGTCCAGAGCAGCCAGGCTGCTGCAGCAGTGCAGGTGGTGTCGGTGCTGGGAGCCTCTGCACTGTGCCTGGGGCAGCCTGGGGCCCTGCAGCGCAGGCAGCAGCTGCCTCGGGTGGCACAAGTGATGCCCTTGGCTCTGGAGTGGCCTGGGGAGTGTCGGAGGGGCTGGGCAGAGCCTCCTCTCCTCACTGCTGGTGACATCCATGGCCCCGTCGCGTTGGTCCCATGGCCAGGTCCAGTGCTGCCACCAACGGCCCTGGAGGCGCAGGGCAGCAGCCTGAGTCTGCCCTCCCCCACCCCCTGCCCTCTGCCCCTTCCCCCGGGGCGATGCTGCCGCGGGAGCAGGCAGGGCCGGGACTGAGTTATCCTTTTATTTATAAACAACTGAAGGTAAAAGAAGTGCAGAGGGAAGCTGTGGCTGGCCCCGCTCGGGGCTGTCCGCAGCAGCAGGCGGAGCAGCATCGGCTGCACTCCACCATGCTGGGCAGCTGCAGGGCAGGCAGCAGCAGGGCAGCAGCAGCAGGGCAGCAGCACAAGCAGCCCAGCGTACTCTGGGGGGGGTTCAACCTTTCCCCTTAGGGGTAAACCTGACCCCATGTGAGAGCCTGGAGGGTGCTGTGCACGGCGCTGTTGTGCTGCTGGGAGATGCTCTCCGGATGCAGAGGGTGAGCTGGGGGCAGGAGGACAAAAGTGCCTGCAGTGGAGATCCTGTCCCAGCCCTTCGGCCACTGCAGGAGGAAGCACAAATGCGGCACAGCCTCGGGCTCTGCCCTGCCTCCTGCTCTCCTGTCAGCCCTTCCCCAGCCGCGCCGGGGCCAGGCCACCTCCAGGGCACAGCAACGTCCCTGTCCCTGCAGGCAGCCCTGGACCTGCTGCCTGGCTGCGGTGGCCTCTTGCGGCTGCAGCCAAGTGCCTGGGAGCGCAGGGACCGCCCAAGTGCCATCGGAAATAAATACATGGGAGGGTCTGGAACAAAGAGGTGTCCCCTGCACAGCCCTGGCACGGAGAGCAGCACAAGCACAGGTCACCTCTGACCTGCCAGCCTGGTGTGGCTGGGGCTGGTGTGCCCATGGCACTCGCTGGGTTGGGGCAGAGCTGAGCAGCAGAGTGCCAGGAGGGCTCCTGGGGAGGAGACCTTTGCCCCTCTGGCTCAAAAGCTGCAGGAGCTGCGAGTTCAGCAACAGGTAGGGAGGAAAAAAAAACCTTTCAGCATCTGAAAGACAATGCCACAGGCCCACGGGAAAGTTGCTGGGCAAGGAGCAGTGGAATCCTGCATCACCCAAACAGCCTCCAGCACTGGCACAGCAGTGCCATGGGCACACCAAGCCCCAGCAGTGCCATGGGCACAGCAGCCCAGCAGTGCCATGGGCACACCAAGCCCAGCAGTGCCATGGGTACACCAAGCCCAGCAGTGCCATGGGCACAGCAGCCCCAGCAGTGCCATGGGCACACCAAGCCCCAGCAGTGCCATGGGTACAGCAGCCCCAGCAGTGCCATGGGCACACCAAGCCCCAGCAGTGCCATGGGCACAGCAGCCCAGCAGTGCCATGGGCACACCAAGCCCAGCAGTGCCATGGGCACAGCAGCCCAGCAGTGCCATGGGCACACCAAGCCCAGCAGTGCCATGGGCACAGCAGCCCAGCAGTGCCATGGGCACACCAAGCCCAGCACTGCCATGGGCACAGCAGCCCAGCAGTGCCATGGGCACACCAAGCCCAGCAGTGCCATGGGCACACCAAGCCCAGCAGTGCCATGGGCACACTAAGCCCAGCAGTGCCATGGGTACAGCAGCCCCAGCAGTGCCATGGGCACACTAAGCCCAGCAGTGCCATGGGCACACCAAGCCCAGCAGTGCCATGGGCACACCAAGGCCATCAGTGCCATGGACACACCAGCCCCAGCCACCCTCCCTGGCTCCACATAGCTGCTCCTGGCATGGCCTCTGCAGTCAGCCAGGAACAGGAGCCCTGCAGCCTGGCAGCTGCTGGGAGCTGAGGAGCAGGCAGAGCTCAGGGGTGAGTGGCCAGGGCTGGGCTGCTCTGGCAGTGGAAGACAGGGCAGGGGCAGCTGCAGCTCGGAGCTCTGCCTGGTGCTGCAGGGTGCAGGGTCTGAGCAGGGGCCAGGGGCAGCCAGCACAGGCTGGGGGCTCGGTGCCCTCACCGCTGGGCTGCACGAAGCCCCCAGCCCCCACCCTGCCCTTGCGAGGGGCTGGGGGCCGTGGGCTGGCCCCGGAGCCGGCAGGCAGTGGCCACAGGCAGTGCCCGGGGCAGGAGCCTGGCGGCAGGGGCAGAGCCTGCGCTCCCCACGGGGGCCACGACTTGAGTCCGGTGCCAGGCCCGGGGGCAGCTGTGCCAGGCTGCTCCCCCTCGGCTCGGCGCCGCCGGAGAGCCTGGCGAGGGGCAGGGCCGGGGGCGGCTCAGAACTTGCCTTGCTTCAGCTTGTCGATGTGGTAGGAGAGCTTCAGCGCCGGGCCCAGCTTCAGCCCCATGTACTTCATCATCATATCGCTGCGCAGCAGCAGCAGAGCTTTGCCGTCGATCTCCTGCCGGAGCCCAAACTGCTGACTGCCCCTGCCCACCCCACGCCGATCACCCACCCCACACTGCCCACCGCCCCCAGCCCCTCCCTGCCCCCAGCCCCTCCCTGCCTGCAGCACGGGGGCACCCCTCCCTGTGCTGGGGAGAAATCTGCTGGGTGATAACTGCCAGGAGCCGTGGAGAGATGGGCAGTGAAACCCCAGGGGAGGTGAGGAGGAAGAACAGAGGTGAGGAGGAAGGGGCAGAGGTGAGGAACAAGAGGCAGAGGTGAGGAGGAGTAAGGAGCAGAGGTAAGGAGGAAGGAACAGAGGTGGGGAGAAGGAAAGACCAGAGGTAAGGAGGTAGGAGCAGGGGTGAGAAGGAAGGGACAGAGGTGAGCAACGAGGGACAGAGGTGAGGAGGAAAGAGCAGAGGTGAGGGGGAAGGAGCAGAGGTGAGGAGCAAGGAGCAGAGGTGAGCTCCATGGAGATCTCAGAGCTGCATTTCAGTACCTGCAGAGGAGCTGCAGGCAGCCTGGGGAGGGACTGCTCAGAAGGGGCTGTGGGGACAGGCTGAGGGCAATGGTTTGGAGCTGGAGCAGGGCAGAGTTAGGTTGGACAGCAGGAGGGAGTTGTGCAGAGTGAGGGTGAGGAGAGCCTGGCACAGGGAGGTGCTGGAGGCTCCATCCCTGCAGACGTTCAAGCTCAGCCTTGCTGTGTCCCTGTGCAGCCTGCTCCAGCTGAAGCTGTCCCTGTGCCCGCAGGGGACTGAAGGAGATACCCTTTGAGGGCCCCTTCCAGCCTGCTGTAACCTGCATTCCCCTTCTGCAGATGCAAGAGAACTCCCCCCCAGGACTGCCAGTCCAGGGGACTCCCACCCCAGCACTGCTGAGCTCTCTCCTGTGCTGCTAACCCAGAGCAGGTTTCAGTCACTGGCAGCTCCACACCAGACCCACCTCACCCAGCAGCTGTGGCCACCCCTCTGCTGGGCTGGGCATCCTCTCCCACTGCTCTTACAACTTCATGAGCACCTCCAAAGCTGCCTGGCACGAAAGGACTTGGCAGTGCTGGCTAACAGCAGCGGAAGATGAGCCCCAAGTGTGGCCAGGAAGGTTGCCAGCATCCCACCCTGGATGAGCAATGGTGTGGCCAGCAGAGACAGGGATTGTGCCCCTGGCCTGGGCACTGGGGAGGCTGCACCTCAAATCCTGGGCTCAGTTTTGGGGATTTCACTCCAAGAAGGACATTGAGGGTCTGGAGCAGGTCCAGAGAAGGGTAACAAAGCTGAGGAAGGGTCTGGAGGGTCTCCCCAAGAGGAGGCTGCAGTGAGGTGGGGGTTGGGCTCTGCTCCCCAGTCTCACGAGATAGAAGGAAAGGAAATGTCCTGAAATTGTGCCAGGGCAGGGTTAGGTTGGAGAGAAGGAAAAAATTCTTTGCTGCAAGAGTGGTCAGGGATTGGCAGAGGCTGCCCAGGGAGGTGGTGGAATCCCCAGGCCTGGAGGTGTTCCAGAACCTGTGGCCATGGCACTTGGGGCCGTGGTGAGGCTGGGCTGGTGTTGGACTGGATGATCTCATAGGACTTTGCCAACTCAAACCATTCTGTGGTCCTGCAAGGTGGACTTGATCAAAAGGCAGAGGGAAAACCTGGCAGGAATCAGGATGTGAGGCTGCCCAAACCTGTGCAGCTTTCACTGCACACACCCAGGGCTGTGTCTGCAGCTCTTGGGCACTTCCAGACCCACACAAGGACCAGAGCCTTGGGACACTCCTGAGCACAGGAGACAGGGAGGCAAGGCACTCAATGAACCTCCTGGAACATGGCCCTTGCCTGGGGAAACTTGCTACAGGGTGGGGATGGAGATGGACAGAGAATAGAGATGGAGAGGGAGTGGAGAGGGGATGGAGGGACAGAGAGAGAATGGAGATGGAGAGGCTATGGAGAAGGGGCAGAGAGGGGATGGAGAAGGGGCAGAGGGGGGATGGAGGAGGGNGAGGGGATGGAGAAGGGGCAGAGAGGGGATGGAGAGGGTATGGAGAAGGGGCAGAGGGGGGATGGAGAAGGGGCAGAGAGGGGATGGAGAGGGTATGGAGAAGGGGCAGAGAGGGGACGGAGGAGGGATGGAGAAGGGGCAGAGAGGGGATGGAAGGGGTCCTGTGTCCTGTACTCAGCTGCAGCTCAGGAGTTGTGCCCCGTGGTGCCGCCTGAGTAAGCCCAAGCTGGCCAGGCCCTGGGCAGGGCTTTCGGGGAGGATTTCCTCAGCTCAGGTCCCTCCCCCGGGCACCGAGCGCTGCCCTCCCGGCTCTGCCCCCCGCCCGCAGCCCCCGCGCCGGGGCAGGCTCCAGTACTGACGTGCTTGCGGAAGAGGTCTGCGTGGGGTCCCAGCTGGGGGTCTGCCTGCCGGATGAACTGCATCACCTCCTCCACCGTCCAGCAGGAGGGGTCTCTGCTGCCCAGCCTGGGCGCGTCCCGGGAGCCAAGGTAGCGCTCGGAGCCTGCGGGGGGGCGGACAGCAGCAGTCAGCCCCAGCGCCGCCACCGCTCCCCTGCCGCTCCGCAACCCTCCCGCGGCACCGCCAGCCACGGCGCAAGGGGCAGCTCCCAGCCGTGCCCCAGTACCTCCCGCAGCACAGCAGCTGCCTTGCTTTCGAGAGCAGCCTTCAGCCCTCCTCCTCGCTCTCAATTTCCTCGTCTGCCGTGAGCTTAGTCTGCCTCCCCTTTCCCTTTCCCTTTCCCTTTCCCTTTCCCTTTCCCTTTTCCCTTTTCCCTTTCCCATTCCCTCTTCCCTGCCCATCAGCTGCACCTGCTGATGGCTCCCACCTTGGCAGAAAGCAGCTCCCCAGTCCCACCTCTCCCAGGCGCTGCTTCTGCCCTGGCTGCTCCCCTCGCAGCAGGCTGAACAGAGCAGAGCTGGGGCAGGTTTCCATCAGCTGCATCCTCTGATGGACTGAGCCCATGTGGGACATTACTGCTGCATGGCCTGAGCCAACCCCAGTCCTGCTCCCCATGGCTCCAGCTCTGCCTGCACACGCAGGTGCCAGGGCAGAGGGGTGAGGGCAGCAGCAGCCTGAGCTCTCCGGAGGCTTCCAGCGATGCCTTGCAGCTGAACCTGCAACCTGCAGTGCCAGCAGCTGGGGCTGCCAGGTGCTGCGGGACGGCTGCCGGCAGCAACACTGCTCCTGCTCCTGCACACACAGCAGTGCCCCTGGCACATCCTCCCAGCCTCACCAGGCAGCTGCTGTGCCACAGCCGTGTGGGACTCTGCCCATGCCCATGCCCCAGGAGCAAGTTCAGCTCCTGCCTCCTTCCTCCTCTCTCTCCTCCGTGTCCACGAAGCGCCTGCAGCGCAGCAGCCAGCATCGCCCCTGGCACTGCCCTGCTGCAGTGGGACCTGCAGGGCCCCTGTGCAGCAGCAAGGACAGGCTCCGGCAGCCGCTGAGGTGAGAAAGGTGCAGCTGGAGGTAGCAGAGCCCTCTGCTGCCGAGCTCTTACCGCCCGAGCTGAGCCTGCGCGGCTGCTGCAGGTGCCTGTAGCCCTGCAGCCGAAAGTCTCTGCAGCTCCTGCTGTGGCTGGCGGAGTGCACAGAGTTCAAGGCAGAGTCCATGGGGTCCAGGCGAGGCTCCAGGGGCCCCGGGAGGCCATCTCCCAGGACAAAGGTTTCACCTGCAACGCAGCAAGCTGCAGTCAGTGCCCCCGAAGGCGGTGCCCGTGCAGCAGCAGAGCCACGCTGCATGGGGGCTCCCCCTGGGCAGGCCTGGCAAGCACCTGCCAGATGCCAACCAGTGCCAGCACAGCCAGCAGTGACAGGGGCTGGTAAGGCACTAGCATAGGCTGCCCAGGAGGTGGTGGAGAGCAGCCCCAAGGAGAGGGAGCTGAGAGTGCTGGGGGGGAAGATCCATGGCATAGCAATGTGTCCTGAGGGCCAAGGGGGTCCTGGGGGGCATTCAGCAGAGTGTGTCCAGCAGATCCAGGGAGGTTCTCCTTTGCCTCTGCTCTGCCCTGCTCAGACCTCATCTTGAGCTCTGCCTTCAGTTTGGGGCTCCCCAGTTGCAGAGGGACAGGAACTGCTGGAGGGGGTCCAGGGGAGGGCTGTGAGGATGCTGAGGGGACTGCAGCAGTGCCTGGGGAGGAGAGGCTGAGGGGCCTGGGGCTGCTTAGGCTGCAGAAGAGAAGCCTGAGAGGGGATTGGACCAATGTTTGGAAGTGTCTGAGGGCTGGGGGTGAGGAGGGGGGGGACAGGCTCTGCTCACTGCTCCCTGCCATAGGTCAAGGAGCAATGGATGGAAGCTGCAGCACAGGAGGTTGCAGCTCCACACAAGAGGCAACTTCTTGCCTGGGTGGGTCCCAGAGCAGTGGCACAGGCTGCCCAGAGAGGTTGTGGAGTCTCCTTGTGTGGAGCCTTTGCAGACTCTGTCTGGATGTGTTGCTGTGTGCCCTGAGCTAGCTTGGATGCTCCTGCTCTGGCAGGGGTTGGACTGGATATGCTCTTTGGGTCCCTTCCAACCCCTGAGTCCTCACCCTTGGAAAGGTGTCAGAGCTGTGTGGCTGTGGTGCTGAGGGCCATGGGGTGGTGCTGGTGGCTGAGCAGCAGTGGTAGGGCTGTGAGCTCTGGGGAAGGGCCTGGGCAGGCTGATCCCCAAGGTGCTGTGTTGCTAAGAGGGCAATGAGCTCCAGCCCTGGGCATCACCCGTGGCAGAAGGCAGCAGGATCTGCGTGTGGCAGGGCACAGCTGTGCCCAGCAGCCTCCCCACAGCTGCTTCATTCTCCTACCCAAAGTGCTGCCTTTCAGCCCAGCTCTGTGCTGAGTGCCCTGCCCGAGGTGGAGAGGCAGGGGGCAGAGAACTCCCAAGGTAGCTCCACACAGAGTGGAGGCTTCGGGAGCTGATTAGTGCCAGGCCCTGGAGCTGGCCCAAGCAGAGCTGATTCCCAGAGCCTGCAAACTCTCACTGCTCCCTCCAGTGCCAGCCCCTACAGGACAGGCCCCACTGTGCTGGCACTGCAGCTGCTCAGCAAGAGGTGAGCTAACAGCCCCTGCATGCCAGAGGGAACCAATGCAGAGAGAGATTCCCCTCCTCACCCTCCTTGCCAAAGCAAGAGAGCACTTCCCACTGCCACCCACTGCCTCCAGCCTGGCAAACTGGCAGCTGCCCAGGTAGCAGTGTGCCCCCCTGCTGCAGCCACTGCCTGCTCTGCTGGGGAGCTGCAAGGAGCCCTGTCAGCAGCCCCAGAAACAGCCCAGAGCTGCCTGCTGCAGGCTCCTGTTCTTCAAACACCCCCTGGGATGCAAACAGCCTTGCTGGGGCTGCCACTTCCTGCAGGAGTCTCAAGAAGCTCTCAACTGGGGGAGGAAAGTTCACTTCTAGAAGAAATTCATAACTGCATCTCCTCACTCCCTGCCCTGTACAGCCCCAGCACAGACCAAGCTGCTGCAGGAAGCTGCCACCCCAACAGGACCAGCACCCCCCCGGGAAGCACATCCCCTGCTCACTGCTCTGCACACACAGCAGAGCCTGCACTGTCCTGGGCAGGCCACAGAGGTGATCCCAGGGCTGGAGCAGCTCTGCTGTGGGCACAGCTGAGGGAGCTGGGGGGGTGCAGCCTGCAGAGAAGGCTCCAGGGGGAGCTCAGAGCTGCTGCCAGTGCCTGAAGGGATCCTGCAGGAAGGCTGCAGAGAGACTTTGCATGAGGGTGTCTGAGCCAGGCCAAGGGCAATGGTTTGGAGCTGAGGCAGAGCAGGGTTAGAGTGGAGCTGAGTGTGAGGGTGGTGAGAGCCTGGCACAGGCTGCCCAGGGAGGCTGTGGCTGCCTCCTGCCTGGCCAGGCTGGATGAGTACAGCTCAGAGGTCTCCCTGCCCATGGCAGGGGTTGGAGCAGATGAGCTCTGAGGTCCCTGCCAAGCCAAACCATTCCACGGTTCTGTGATCCATGGGCAAGAGACAACAGAACAGACTCTAAAGATCAAATCCCACTGCAGGATCCTCCTTGGGACCACCTACCAGAGAAGCCTTCTCCCTGCCCTGCCAAGGCAGAGTGTGGCAGCATTCACCCCTGAGGCAGGCAGCCCAGAGCACATCAGTGCTTGTGCCACTGCAGGGGCAGCAGGAGGGGACAGGCTTTGGCTCAGTACCTGGGATCCCTCTGGCTCACTTGGCCAGGGAAGTGCACTGCTCGATGCATGAGAGGACAATGATGAGGAGGAGATCCTCATCACCCTAGGATGGGCACCCAGAGGTCAGACACTGACTGGCCTCAGGGACCCAGCTCTGACTTGCCAGTGTGGTGGCACAGGACAGCCCAGGGGTCACCTGGCTCAAGCTATGTGTGCCACACCTGCAGCTTCACCATGCTTGGTATCTCCAAGGCCACCAGACACTGTCCTCCATGGGCTGCAAGCTCAGCCCAGCTGGGCTCAGCTGCAGGTCAGTGCTGCTGAGGAGCACAGGCACAGGGGTGCAGGCTGCAGGCACAGCTCAGCCTGCAGAAGGCTCTGCCCTCAAACCTGCATCAGCAAAATCAGCAGGGCAAGGGGTGAGTGGCAGGGACAGAGGAGAGCAGAGGGCACTGACCCCAGAGCCTCCAGCAGCATTCCTGGGAGATGCCAGAGGGTTCAGACTGACTCCTGGGCAGACTCCACCATCAACTGACGCAAAGGCTTCAGCAAGGTTAAGTCTGCAGTAGGTATTATGGGGTGGCTGAGCTTCACAACGAAGGCAGAGTCCTGCTCAGGCTTGGGTAGTCCTCCTGGCACCTGGAACCCCAGGGGGACCCCTCCCAGCTGCTCATGGACCACACAGCAAAGGGAACATCTCTGCAGCTGCTTCTGAGGCCATGGCACAGCTCAGCTGCAGCAGGGCTGGTCTGGGTGAGCTGAGCTTCTGTAACCCTCCCTGCTCTTCAGGCAGGCAAGGAGAGCTCCAGGGCAGGCCCAGCAGCTGCACATCAGCATCTGTGCAACACACTGCAGCAAAGCAGCAGGGGAAGGCCTGGGGGGAGATGGACTGCAGCAAGTGAGCAGCTCTGATGGCTGACAGCACACAGCAAGGGAAGATAAAAGTGTGGGTGGTGAACCCCAGAGGATAGCTGCCAGGGCTGGAAGGTTCCCCAGATCAAGAAGGACAAAGAGACACTGGAGAGAGTCCAGCACAGAGCCACGGAGATGCTGAGGGCAGTGGAACAGCTGTGGCATGGGGACAGGCTGAGAGCTGAAACTGCCTAGGCTGGGAGGGAGCTGATCAACCTGATCTGAGGGTGGCTGTCAGCAGGATGGGGTCAGGCTCTTCTCAGAGGTCCCCAGTGACAGGACAGGAGGCAATGAGCATGAACTTGCACACAGAAATTCCATCCAAGCAAGGAACTTCTTGAAGGTGGCAGAGCCCTGGAGCAGGCTGCTCAGAGAGGTTGTGGAGTCTTCTCTGGAGACTTCCAGAAGTTCCTGTGTGCCCTGCCCTGGGTGATGCTGCTCTGGCAGGGGGATTTGGATTCTGGAGGTCCCTTCCAAGCCCACCACGCTGTGACTCTGCCCCCTCCCCATGTTCCACAGAGCCCCCTGGAGCCCTGCTCAGCACCTGGTGGCTTCTTCCCTTCTGCCCAAGACATGGAGCCTGAGGTACGGCAGAGACAAAGCGAAGCAGCCTGCAGGAGCAGGGCTTGGGGGGCAGGGCTCAGGGGGGCAGGGCTCAGGGGCAGGGCTCGGGGGGCAGGGCTCAGGGGGCAGGGCTCAGGGGCAGGGTTCAGGGGGGCAGAGCT
>VWZI01001232.1:42044-68130 GCA_013396835.1 Psilopogon haemacephalus
GGGCAGCGCAGTGCCAATGGGCAGCACAGTGCCAATGGGCAGCGCAGTGCCAATGGGCAGCGCAGTGCCATAGGGCAGCAGAGTGCCAAGGGCAGCAAAGTGCCATGGGGAAGTGCAGTGCCATAGGGCAGCAAAGTGCCATAGGGCAGCAAAGTGCCAAGGGGCAGTGCAGTGCCATAGGGCAGCACAGTGCTATAGGGCAGCACAGTGCCATAGGGCAGCACAGTGCCAAGGGGCAGCACAATGCCAAGGGGCAGCACAATGCCAAGGGGCAGCACAGTGCCATAGGGCAGCAAAGTGCCAAGGGGCAGTGCAGTGCCATAGGGCAGAGCCCTGGGGCAGCACAGTGCCATAGGGCAGCGCAGTGCCAAGGGGCAGCGCAGTGCCAAGGGCAGCACAGTGTTATAGGGCAGCAAAGTGCCATAGGGCAGCGCAGTGTCATAAGGCAGTGCAGTGCCACAGGGCAGAGCCATGGGGCAGCACAGTGCCATAGGGCAGTGCAGTGCCAAGGGGCAGCACAGTGCTATAGGGCAGAGCAGTGCTACAGGGCAGTGCAGTGCCAAGGGCAGCACAGTGCCATAGGGCAGCACAGTGCCAAGGGGCAGCACAGTGCCATAGGGCAGCACAGTGCTATAGGGCAGAGCAGTGCCATTGGCAGCACAGTGCCAAGGGGCAGCACAGTGCCATAGGCAGCACAGTGCCAAGGGGCAGCACAGTGCCATAGGGCAGCACAGTGCTATAGGGCAGAGCAGTGCCATTGGCAGCACAGTGCCAAGGGGCAGCACAGTGCCATAGGCAGCACAGTGCCAAGGGGCAGCACAGTGCCATAGGGCAGCACAGTGCTATAGGGCAGAGCAGTGCCATTGGCAGCACAGTGCCAAGGGGCAGCACAGTGCCATAGGCAGCACAGTGCCATAGGGCAGCACAGTGCCATAGGCAGCACAGTGCCAAGGGCAGCACAGTGCCTGGGGCTGCTGCTCCCATGCTTCAAGCTTTGCAGTGTTTCCTTAAGCAGCTCTTCCCAAGCACTTCTGAGCTCCCATCAGGAATTCTTCCTTCCTCACCAGAGCCACAATCAGCCAAAGGATTCCCTTTGGCAAGACCTGAGCCAGGACCACAGCTTGTTGGTGGCTTGGGGAGCAGAAAGGCAGTGGAGGAAGCAAGAGAGGAGAGCAACCAGCACAAAGAACTTCTCAACTACCTGAAGATGGTGCAGGAAGCTTTGTCCTCTCTGTCAGTGCCATTCCCAGCAAGCAGCTCCTCCAGAGCCCCCCAGGCAGCCCGGGAAGGCAACTCCACCCTGAAGGCTGCTGCCACTGCCCAGCAGTGCAGGGCAAGCTGCTTCCCAAGAGCAATTCTGCAGCCTGGTGATTTGCACCATGGCATGAACAATCTTGCCAGGGATGTGTTGGTTCAGCAGAGTGGAGGCAGGGAAGCTATGCCAAGAAGACAGGCACCTAGGCTGAGCTGGCTGCAGGCTGGCACCACCCAGGCTGGCTGAGCTCTCACTGAGGGCTGGGGGTGCTGGGCTGGCATCAGAGTGCTGGGCAGTGCAGGAACCTCTCTGCTGGGCTGGGGTCCCACTGCTTGGTTACACTTCCCCTGCTGCACCTTAGCACTCCTCTACCTCTCCTGCAGGCTTTCAGCCGAATTCCTAACTGGATGAAGTCACCACAACGGAATTAGAGGAAGCAGGAAGGGCTGGGGGACAGGGGGAGCAGGGAAGACAAGGAAACAGCAGGGATGAGCAGAGACCTGCAGGCACAGATGGAAACCAGAGGCAGCACAGGCAGCACAGGGATCCTGACCAGCAGGAGCCCCAGGGGCAGGGTGCGCTGCAGGAGCCCCGCGGGGGGCAGGGCTCCCAGCTCGGCTCTGCCTCCCCAGGCGCAGACAGCAGCGGGGCCAGGGCACGGAGCAGCTGCGGTCCCTACAAGGCCTCCCCCGCCCCAGCTCCTACCTGGTAGATACCTGTCGTGGTCGTACGGGCGCTGCATGTGGCAGTGGTGGGAGAAGGGTTGGTTGCCAAAGAGGTTGTCGCTGCGCAGGTTGTGGCAGAGCTTCTCCAGGAAGCGCAGGACGTAGCTGATGCTGTTCACCGCCGGCAGGTTCAGGGTGTGCTGCTCCCGATCGAACACGGCTGCAGGCACAACCGGACACGGCCCCGCGCCTGAACCCGCGGCCGAGGCACACCCAGGGCCGAGCTGCTGCAGCTCAGCACCGCGGCTCTGAACCCTGCCCCGGGACAGGCCAGGACCAGCCTGCTGCTGCCAGCCAAGGAGGGGAAGGCTTCCAGCGGGGGCTGTGCTCCAGCACCTTAAAGGCGAAGCTCAGCACCAGAGCACCCCCGGACTAAGGGCAGGAGGTCTGCAGCACCTTAAAGGTGAAGCTCAGCACCAGAGCACCCCCGGACTAAGGGCAGGAGGTCTGCAGCACCTTAAAGGTGAAGCTCAGCACCAGAGCACCCTCGGGCTAAGGGCAGGAGGTCTGCAGGGCCCTGGGGCCTGCCTGCTCCCGGGGGGTTGGGGCAGTGCTAGGTACACAGCTCCCAGGATGTCAGGGGTTGGAAGGGACCCAAAGAGCTCATCCAGTCCAACCCCCCACGTTACCATGAACAGGCCCCCCAAAAGCAGGAGACTGCCTGGAGATCTCTGTAGGGTGTGCAGGCAGTGCTGGTGTCTCTGCTTTGCTGCTGTACCCTCAGCCTGATTCCCCACCAAGAAGGAAATTCACAGGCTAAGAGGATGTCAGGGGTTGGAAAGGACCCAAAGAGCTCATCCAGTCCAACCCCTGCCAGAGCAGGAGCATCCAAGCTAGCTCAGGGCACACAGCAACACATCCAGACACAGTCTGCAAAGGCTCCACACAAGGAGACTCCACAACCTCTCTGGGCAGCCTGTGCCACTGCTCTGGGACCCACCCAGGCAAGAAGTTGCCTCTTGTCTTGAGCTGCAACCTCCTGTGCTGCAGCTTCCATCCATTGCTCCTTGGCCTATGGCAGGGAGCAGTGAGCAGAGCCTGTCCCCGGCCTCCTCACCCCCAGCCCTCAGGCACTTCCAAACATTGATTCAATCCCCTCTCAGGCTTCTCTTCTCCAGCCTAAGCAGCCCCAGGTCCCTCAGCCTCTCCTCCCCAGGCACTGCTGCAGTCCCTTCAGCATCCTCACAGCCCTCCCCTGGACCCTCTCCAGCAGTTCCTGTCCCTCTGCAACTGGGGAGCCCCAAACTGAAGGCAGAGCTCAAGATGAGGTCTGAGCAGGGCAGAGCAGAGGCAAAGGAGAACCTCCCTGGATCTGCTGCACACACTCTGCTGAATGCCCCCCAGGACCCCCTTGGGCCTCTTGGCCCCCAGGGCACATTGCTGTTCCATGGATCTTCTCCCCCAGCACTCTCAGCTCCCTCTCCTTGGGGCTGCTCTCCAGCAGTCCCCTCCCAGCCTGTCCTGCTGCACTTTATTCTTCCTCCCCAGCTGCAGGACTCTGCACTTGGCCTTGCTGAGCCTCCTTTGGTTCCTCTGTGCCCAAGGCCAGGGCCAGCTCTCACCTGAGATGACCTCTCCCCCGTGGCCTTGCTTGAGGAAGGAGAAGACAGTCTTCTGGTGGTAGGCGCAGTCGATGCAGGCCTGCACTGCCTGCTGCAGCACCACGGAAGCTCGAGCAGGACCGAAGTGGTCAGGCAGCTGCTGCACCTTCTTCTTGTCTAGGTGGGGCCCAGTGCTGCCATTCTTGTTCAAGTAAATGCAGACTGCCAGGACGACAAAGGTTTTGGCTATTAGGCCAGCCCAGACACCCCAAAGCCATCCCAGGAGCTGCAGGGATTCTGCCTGCCCCAGCTGCCCCCAGAGGGAACCATCACAGCTGCCTGCCTGCTCCCCGACCTGCTCCTGCCGCATGCTCCCCTGCACAGCTGCTGCTGCTCCTCCTACACTCTCCCCAGCCCCCAAAGGCAGGCTCCAAAGGGGCTCTCCTGCCAGCCAGGCAAGGCAGCCACGATGTTCAAAGGAGCCTAAGGAATGCAGCCCCCCCTTCCCCCTGCAGGGAAAATGCCTTCCTTAGGTTCCTGAGCGCTGGGCAGCTCTGCTCTGGGCAGTTGGAGGGCTCAGCCCATGGCCTGTGCTTGAGCAACCCAGAGAATGCAGCTTTGCTTTGGGCTTGCCTGCCTGGATTCATCTTCAGCTACCTCACAGAGCACAAACTGCTGCTCCTCGAGGCCCTGTTCCCTCCTGCTTAGAGTCATAGAATGGTCTAGGTTGGAAGAGACCTCAAAGATCATCCAGTTCCAACACAATCTTCCTGGGCAACCTGTTCCAGTCTCTCACCACCCTCACTGTGAAGAACTTCCTCCTAACATCCCGTTCAAATCTTCCCTCCACCAGTTTGAACCCTGGGTTCCTTGGCTGCAGCTGGACAGGGTATTGCTGCTGAGCTGCTGTTCTGCACCTGGCTGTGGCTGCAGCAGCTGTGCCTGGCACAGTTCTGGGCTCAGGAGGTGCTGCATACTCTGTACTGCCTCTGGGCACAGAAGGCATGAGAGTGGTGGAGTCAGTGGCATGCAGGAGGCACCACAGGGAGAGAGGTCCCTGCCCTGAGCCGGTAGACTTGCAACCTTTTCATGTCTTCACTGTCTCCAAACCAGAGGGAAGTGAGCAGCAGCTCTGCACTCAGTGCCTCTGCCCTTTCTGCCAGGCCTTGCTGGGGCTGCAGTGCTGATTGTGCACAGGAGCAGCAAGCAAGGGGCAGAGCTTGGTGCCACCTTCTGCCTCTGTGACCTCGCCAGGAACACACCTGCAGACCTTACCTGTAGGAGCCTGCATGGCAGAGCTGGGGATTGTAGCAGCGTCCTGGGGCACAGTGCTTGTGTCTGGTTCTGGGGTACTGGTGGTTGGAGAGGTGGGTGCTGGGTTCAGCAACGTCCTGGGTTTCCTCTGCAGAAAAAGAGGAGAGAGTTCTCCTTTGATCCCTGCTGCCCTTTGCCAGCCCTGCTCACTACACTCTCATCCACCACACACTGCTGATGGCCATGAAAGGGAGCCTCCAGAACCTCACTCTGCCTGCTTTTTATAAACCACGACCCTGAAAACGCAACAAGCCTGAGCTCTGCCACCTCTGCTGGACCCAGCCTGGCCACACAGCACGGAGGGCAGAGCCTTGCTCCCCACTCTGGGCCACATCCTCCGCGGGTGCCTGCAGCCACCACGCCACAACTGGCCCAGCTCTGCAGCTCCAGGATGGAAACATCTCTAGGACACAGCCATGCTCTGCAGCTCCAGGGCTGGCCTGCTAGGAGCACTCCCAGCCCCCAGGCCCCTCGGGGCTCCTGCCAGCTGCAGCCAGGCAGGAGGGAGGCTGAGAGCACCGTGCACGGCCTCAGGCATGCAGCAGCCCGCGGCAGCCCCTGCGGCGCCGCCTGCACCCCCGCCTGCACTGGCGTCAGCTTTTACCTTGCTGCCAGGCTTGGGGCCTCTCTTTCTGGGGAATTTCAAAGGCTCCACTGACTTGGTGGGTGCAGGCATGGGGTGGTGGATTAGTGCTTTGGTGGCTCGACCACGTTTCTTCCCTGCTTTGCGACGCCTTTGCCCTTGCTGCTGCTGCTGCTGCCCCAAAGCAGCCTTGGTGCTGCTGTGCACTCCTGGCTTCTCCGAGCTTACTTCGGAGGCAGGCAAAGGGCTCTTTGGAATCACAACTGGAAGGAAAAGAGAAAAAAAGCAGAGGTAATGACATCAGGTGAGAATCAAAGCAACAGCAGCCTCCATCTTCAGACAGCGTCCCACAGGGGAACCCCTGCAGCCACAGCAGCCACAGCAGAACCCAAACACTCTGCCCCCTGGCACAGCAGTGGAGCTGTGGGGGCACAGTGGCTTGTCCTGGAGGGGCTGCACTCCACAAGGCTCCTGCTGAAAAGCACTGCCACCTCCAGCTCCTGCTGCCAGCCATGCCACTAGGCACCCTGACAGCACTTCTACAGCAGGGACCTGCCTGGCAGCCACTGAGCCACAGCCGCCCTGGAGATCCTCTCCCCAGGATGCTCTGTCCCTGCATCTCCAGTGACCTGCAGGGGAAGGCTCCACCCTGGAAGGGGGAAGGCTGCAGGGACTCCTGATGCTGGCTCTGAGCAACTCAAGGGTGGGCTGAGCTGCTCCTCTCACCTGCTGCCAGAGCTGTGTGAGTGCCAGCACAGCCCAGGCCCCCTCAGCTCCTGGTGCTTGCCATGGCAAACCAGGGCTGCTTTGTCCCCTCGGTGTGTCCTGCTGAAGGCAGAGGTGAGCTGGGCAGGCTCAGCACACAGCAACCTTGAGCCTGAAAGCTCTGCCAGGACAAACCCTCCTGGGCTGTGAGGAGTGCAGAGTGGTGACCTTTGGGCTGCCCTGCTCCTCGGGCCTGGGGACCTCACTGTCAGCTCAGCATGGCAAAGGAGTCCCTCTTGAAGTGAAAAGGGGAAGAAGTGCCCAAAGGAGCAGAATGAAGCAGCAGATTGCTGCCAGCCTGGCAGGCAGCTGGAGGTGGCAGCCCTGGGGGCACAGAGAGATCCCAGCACTTCGAGAATCATAGAATGGTTTAGGTTGGAAGAGACCTCAAAGATCATCCAGTTCCAACCCCCCTGTGCCATAGGCAGGGACACCTCCCACTAGATCAAGTCACTCAAGACCTCATCCAACCTGGCCCTGAACACCTCCAGGGAGGTTGTTGAGCACAGAAGCACAGAATGGGATCAAAGATCCCATTCTGTGCTTCTGTGCTCCACAACCTCCCTGGGCAACCTGTGCCAGTGTCTCACCACCCTCACTGCAAACAACTTCCTCCTCACATCCAGTTTCAATCTCCCCTCTGCCAGTTTGAACCCATTCCCCCTCCTCCTGTCATTACAAGACCTTGTGAACAGTCCCTCCCCAGCCCTCCTGTAGCCCCCTTCAGATACTGGAAGGTTGCTCTAAGGTCTCCTTCTCTTCTCCAGGCTGATTTCCTAAGGGTTTAGTGCCAAGGAGCAGGGACACATTCCCTGGGCACACAGACACCTGCCCACAGCTCCGAGGCAGCAAATTCAGCCAGGGCAAAGCTTCTAAGGTCTGGAGAAGATCTGTGGCTGTGAAGTGACAGCAGAGAGCCACAGGGCAGGAGGCCCTGCAGGGAGGGGCCAGGGAGCTGGCAGCTCTCTGAACTCCCTCACTGCCAGCTGAGCACAGACTGAGTGAAGGGCACCCAGCAGGCAGCTTCGGCTGCAGGAGACCTTTAGCATCATCGACTGCAAACACTGACCCCACACTGCCAAACACTGACTGAACACTGCCAGCCACTGACCCCACACTGCCAACTACTGACCCCACACTGCCAACCACTGCCAAACACTGACCCAACACTGCCGAACACTGACCCCATACTGCCAAACATTGACTGAACACTGCCAGACTTGCCAGAGGGCAGGATCCATCCAGAGGGAGCTGCACAGGCTGCAGAGCTGTGCCCAGCCCAACCTCAGGGCATTCAACAAGGCCAAGTGTCAGGTCCTGCAGCTGGGTGGGAGCAATGCCAAGCACAGCTCCAGGCTGGGTGGGGAATGGCTGAGAGCAGCCCTGAGGAACAGGACCTGGGGGTCTGGGGTGGTGCAAAGCTGAAGATGAGGCTGCAGTGTGAGTGCAGCCCAGACAGCAACTGTGTGCTGGGCTGCAGCAAGAGCAGCTGTGGGCAGCAGGGCAAGGGAGGGGATTGTGCCCCTTGGCTCTGCTCTCCTCACACCCCACCTGCAGCACTGTCTGCAGCTCTGCAGCCCCCAGCACAAGCAGCACATGCAAGTGGTGGAGCCAGTGCAGAGGAGGCCACCAAGATGCAGCTGAGAGGGCTGCAGCAGCTCTGCTCTGAGCACAGGCACAGAGAGTTGGGGCTCTGCAGCCTGCAGAGGAGAAGGCTGCCAGGAGACCTTGGAGTGGCCTTGCAGGATCTGAAGAGGGCTGCAGGAGGGCTGGGGAGGGACTGTTGACAAGGGCTGGGGATGAGAGGAGGAGGAGGAGGTGGAATGGGTTTGAAGTGTGAGAGGGGAGATTGAAAGTGGATGTGAGGAGGAAGTTGTTTGCAGTGAGGGTGGTGAGACACTGGCACAGGTTGCCCAGGGAGGTTGTGGAGCACAGAAGCACAGAATGGGCAGGGATTCACCACCTGTTGGGGGAAGAAATTGTTCCTCTTGCCCACCCTAAAGCTGCCCTGGTGCAACCTCAGGCCATTTCCTTTCATCCCATCACTTGCTACCAGGGAGCAGAGCCCAAGCCCAACCTCGCTGCAGCCTCCTCTCAGGGAGCTGCAGAGAGCAATGAGCTCTGCCTTCAGCCTCCTCTGCTCCAGGCTGACCCCCCCCAACTCCAGCTCCCTCAGCTGCTCCTCCCCAGAACCTTCCCCAGCTCTGTTGCCCTTCTCTGGACCTGCTCCAGCCCCTCCATGTCCTTCTTGCAGCGAGGGACACAAAACTGAAGGCAGGATTCAAGGTGTGGCCTCTGCACTCTCCAGCACAGGGACACAGCCACTGCCCTGCTCCTGCTGCCCACACACTGCTGCTCCAGGCCAGGCTGCTGCTGCCCTTCTTGGCCACCTGGGCACCCCCTGGCTCATCTTCAGTTGGCTGCTGACAGGATGCTTCCCACACAAGCCCAGAGGTTGTGTCAGGTGCCTGTTAACTTTCCCTAGGGATTTCAGCCCTGTGTGTCAGGGAGGTGGCTGAGGAGCATGGAGCTGCTGCAGCAAGGAGCAGCACAGAACTCTCAGCCCTGCTTGCACCCAGCCAGCTCCAGCAGGAAAGAAGCTAACTGCTGTGTGCCCACAGGGCAGCACCACCATGGCAGTGGGGCCAGGGAGGGACCCTGCACAGGCTGCAGAGGTGGGACCAAGCCAACCTCATCGAGTTCAGCAAGGCCAAGTGCAGGATCCGGCACCTGGGGTGGGGCAATCCCAAGCACAACTGCAGGCTCAAAAACAGCCAAGAGGAGAGGGCCTTGGGGATGTCAGTTGGTGACAAACTGCCCAGGAGCCAGCAATGAATCATAGGATCCTGTGGAGTTGGGTTGGAAGGGACCCAAGGAGATCACAGAGTCACAGAACTGTCAGGGCTGAAAGGGACCTCAAGCATCATCCAGTTCCAACTCCCTGCCATGGGCAGGGACATCTCACACTTGATCAGGTTGCTCAGAGCCTCATCCAGTCTGGCCTTAAACACCTCCAGAGATGAAGCTTTCACCACCACCCTAGAATCATAGAACCCTAGAATGAGTCAGGGTTGGAAGGCAGCACAAGGATCAGGCAGTCCCAAGCCCCCTGCCATGCCCAGGGACACCCTACCCTAGAGCAGGCTGCCCACAGCCTCTGCCAGCCTGGCCAAAAACACCTCCAGGGATCTGGCCCCAAACACCTCCCTGCAGGGGCAACCCATTCCAGCCTCTCACCACTCTCTTGCTCAGCAACTTCCTCCTCACCTCCAGCCTCAATCTCCCCACCTCCAGCTCTTCTCCATTCCCCCCCCACTCCTCTCACTCCCTCACAGCCTCAAAAGTCCCTCCCCAGCTTTTCTGGAGCCCCCTTCAGATCCTGGAAGGCCACCAGAAGGTCTCCTGGGAGCCTCCTCTTCTGCAGCCTGCACAGCCCCAACTCTTTCAGGCTGTGCTCACAGCAGAGCTGCTGCAGCCCTCTCAGCATCCTCGGGGCCCTTCTCTGCACACCTCCAGCATCTCCACATCCCTCTTGGCCCAGGGGCTCCAGCACTGGATGCACTACTCCAGGTGGGCTCTCAGCAGAGCACAGCAGAGGGGCACAATCACCTCCCTGGCCCTGCTGCCCACACTGCTCCTGCTGCAGCCCAGCCTCTGCTTGGCTCTCAGGGCTCCAAGTGCACACTGCTACCCAGGACAGCTTGTGCCAGGTTCTCACCACCCTCACAGTGAAGAACTTCTTCCTAACACCCAATCTCAATCTACCCACTTCTAATTTTGCTCCATTGCTCCTGGTCCTATCACTACCTGACAGACTAAGTCCCTCAGCAGGACTAAGTGCCTCAGAGGTTGCTGGCAGCCCAGAGGCAGCTGTGTGCTGGCTGCAGGCAGAGCAGGGAGAGCAGAAGCACAGGGAGGAGATTCTGCTCTGCTCTGCTCACACCTCCCCTGCAGCACTGCCTCCAGCTCTGGGGAACCAGCACAGGAATAAGAATTACACAGGTTAGAAATGACCTCTGAGATTGGGTCCAATCTGTCACACAACAACTTCTGATTAACTCACTCCTGCCACCAAGTGCTTCATGCAGCCTCCTCTGGAACACCTCCAGGGATGGGGACTCCACCACCTCCCCTGCAGCCCATCCCAATGCCAATCTCTCTCTCTGCCAACAACTTCCTCCTAACATCCAGCCTGAGCCTGCCCTGGCACAGCTTGAGAAGGACCTGGAGCTGCTGGAGAGGGTTCAGAAGAGGCCTGAAAGATGATCAG
Organism: Psilopogon haemacephalus; assembly: GCA_013396835.1. Classification (NCBI taxonomy): domain Eukaryota; kingdom Metazoa; phylum Chordata; class Aves; order Piciformes; family Megalaimidae; genus Psilopogon; species Psilopogon haemacephalus. The sequence goes on from VWZI01001232.1 coordinate 52,498, forward strand.
AGGCTGGAGAACCTCTGTGCCAAGAGAGGCCACCACAGCCAATCCTCTTCCTGGGCACATCCTCCGTCCCTGGCAGCTCACCCTCAGTGGTTTCCACAGCACTGTGCTGGGCATGGTTCTGTGCTGCTGCTGTATTCAGGCTTCTTGGGACTGCTGCTGGGGTTTTGTTGGTTCTCATCTCCTCTAAAGCTCTGCTTGGCTGAACATTAGAGAACACCTTGAGCATGGCAGTGCACAGAGAACAAGGAGGCTGAAGGTTGGGTCAGGCTCATTCCACCTTTTGTTCTCTTTTAAAGCTGTTCAGAAGCTGTAACAATCCCCAAAGCCAAGGGAAGAAGCACACCAAGCCCCAGGGGCCAAGCTCTCTGACAAGGGGAGGGCTGCAGGCTCAGTAGCAGCTTCCCAGATGGAATCAAAATGTGCCCCATGGGAGGACTCATGCTCAGCACAGCCAGGGCACAGCTTGGGCTCAGCTCACAGGATCACAGCTCCCAGGATGCCAGAGGTTGGAAGGGACCCAAAGAGCTCCTCCAGTCCAACCCCTGCCAGAGCAGGACCATCCAAGCTAGCTCAGGGCACACAGCAACACATCCAGACACAGTCTGCAAAGGCTCCACACAAGGAGGCTCCACAACCTCTCTGGGCAGCCTGTGCCACTGCTCTGGGACCCACCCAGGCAAGAAGTTGCCTCTTGTGTTGAGCTGCAACCTCCTGTGCTGCAGCTTCCATCCATTGCTCCTTGGCCTATGGCAGGGAGCAGTGAGCAGAGCCTGTCCCCCCCCTCCTCACCCCCAGCCCTCAGACACTTCCAAACATTGATCCAATCCCCTCTGAGTCTTCTCTTCTGCAGCCTAAGCAGCCCCAGGTCCCTCAGCCTCTCCTCCCCAGCCACTGCTGCAGTCCCCTCAGCATCCTCACAGCCCTCCCCTGGACCCTCTCCAGCAGNTGTGAGCACAGCCTGAAAGAGTTGGGGCTGTGCAGGCTGCAGAAGAGGAGGCTCCCAGGGGACCTTCTGGTGGCCTTCCTGCATCTGAAGGTGGCTACAGAAAAGCTGGGGAGGGACTTTTGAGGCTGTGAGGGAGTGAGAGGAGTGGGGGGAATGGAGCAAAGCTGGAGGTAGGGAGATTGAGGCTGGAGGTGAGGAGGAATTTGCTGAGCAGGAGAGTGGTGAGAGGCTGGAATGGGTTGCCCCTGCAGGGAGGTGTTTGAGGCCAGACCCCTGGAGGTGTTTGGGGCCAGGCTGGCAGAGGCTGTGGGCAGCCTGCTCTAGGGTAGGGTGTCCCTGGGCATGGCAGGGGGGTTGGGACTGCCTGATCCTTGTGCTGCCTTCCAACCCTGACTGATTCTAGGATTCTCTATCTATATCTCTAATATATTGTCAATATCTGCTTGTATCTTGTGCTGAGCTGTGACTATAAAGCTTCTTTCATTAACTTCCAGCAGGCTCAGTCTAGTCTGAGTGATTTCAGAAGTGTAGGGGGCAGGGAACTTCTGAATCATCACAGACCAAAGCAAGGAGCTTCTGCAGCTCTGGAGTGATGCCACCAGGGCAAAGGAACTGCAGAAAGTGCCACCAGCACAGCCTGACCTAGAGCAGAGCTCCAAGCTGCCATCTACACTCCCTCTCAGTGAAGTCCTCCTCACCCTGTACTTCTACAAGCCCAGATGATGCCTGCAAGGGGCAAAGGGTCCTGTGGCAGAGGCATGGAAAGGCAAATGAGCTGGGCACACTCCATGTGGCCAGGAAACAATCCCAGGAGTGCCCCCTGGCATGGCTGGGAAGCTGCAGGAAGCCTTCTGCACACTCACAAAACTCTCCTCCTTTGGGACAGCCACAGAGACCTTGCCAAGTGGGCACCATGCTGGCAGGGGGCAGCTAAGGATGGCACAGGATGAGCTCTGCCAGGCCTTGTCTGCAGGCCCATCAGAGCCACCACTGCAGCAGTGCAGAGCAGAGGACATCAGGAGCTGCACAGACTCCCCTGGAGCTGCACCTCCCTGCAGAGGAGGCTGATTTGCAGCCCCAGCTCCAGGCTGTGCTGCACTAGAGGAGCTGCAGGAGGCAGCAGCAGCCCAGCACGGGGCTGCACATCCTGACAGTGATGGGATCAGCAACCTGGCACCGAGCAGCTCCTGCTGCCCTCTCACCTCCACTCCTCCCTTCCCTCAGTGCCCTCCACAGAGCTGCCCTCAGCGCGTCTGGAGGGCTCCAGAGCCAGCAGCACCCAGCCCAGACCAGCAAACCACTGCAGGCAGAGGCCCAGGAGCTACAGGGGATGTGCTGGGGAGAAGCCTCAGGATCCTCTGCCCCACACTCCTCTGCCCTCACACTCCTCTGCCCTCACACTCCTCTGCCCCACACTCCTCTGCCCTCACACTCCTCCTCCACTCCACACTCCTCCAACTCCACACTTCTCCACTCCACACTCCTCCACTCCACACTCCTCCTCCCTGCCCACTCCTCCTCCTGTGCTGGCAGGGAGCAGAGGGTCAGGCTGGAGCTCCCAGCACTGACTAACCAGCCCTGTCCTCTTTGAAGTTCTGCTTCCCCTCACCCTGAGCTCATCCCAGGAGGTCTCTTTCCTCTGGGCCCCAGGAAGCATCACTCTGGATGGAATTAACTCTTCACAGGACTCCTCAGCTCCCCCAGGAGCCTCACCCCGGGTGCCCAGCAGCTCTGGGCAAGGCTCAGCCCAGGCTGTGACACAGGCCAGCACCCAGCCCCTGCTGCCTCTGCTGTGAGGGAATTCCCCCTGGGAAAGGGAAGCTGCCTGACTCCCCTGCATGGTCCTGCAGACTCCAGGCTGGTACACAGGGAAGCTTTACTGGAGCTGCAGGAAAGGAGATCCCTCTGTGGTGAAGCATCCTCTAGCCTGCCAAGAGCAGCAGTCTCAGGTCCTGGGAGGACTGTGCCAAACACTCCTCCAAAGCAGAGCTGAGGAGTGAAGGAACAAGGAGGGAATTGAATTACAGCCCAGACAAGCTCCCAGCACTTCCCTCCCTTTGACTGAACCCCTCGGAGGGGCTATCAGAAAGCCTGGGGCAGGAAGGGCTGGGGAGCCACAGGGAGGAAAGAGAAACACCACAGAGGAGAGGCTGAGGGCATTTTGCCATGGCTCCTGCAACCTCTGCCAGGCTCTGCTCCTGCCCCAGAGATCCACAAACCTGGCAAAGAGAGAGGAACTGAGCCTGGGACAAGGACTGCCCTGCCTGGGGGGCAGCTGAGGCTTTTGGGGTTCACTCTCTGTGTCCATGAGCAGGAGCTGCAGAGCTGGCACAGGTGGGACAGGGAGAGCCTCTCACTGCTACCTGCCGAGGAGGGAGGCAAATCCTCCTCACCATGGCTCCAAGCTGCCATGGGGCACAGCCTCTGGGTGCTCTGCTCCCTCCAGCTTCAGCCCCTGGCACAGAGAGGCTGGAGGACAGCAGAGCTGCCTGTGCCAGCTGCCAGGGCTCAGAGGGAACTTCCCCCTGCTCTGGGAAGGTGACCTCCACCTTGTCCTGAAACGTTCCACCTCCAGCTTCCTGCCAGGAAAGCTCCCACCCGACACAGCCACATCCTCAGCCACTCGTGCACTGACTCCACGGCACCACTGCAGCCACTGGAGCGCTGTGGAGCCTGCTGGGAGGCAGTGAGAAGGACACAGGAGCAGAAGCGAGGGAGAGGGCACATCAGAAAGCCAAGGCAGAGAGCAGCAGCCCAGACACAACTGCAACCTCCTGCCCCCGAGGGGAGCAAGCCCCAGCAGCCCAGGGGCCAGAACCAGCTCATGCCCAGAGACAGCTGCAAAGCTGCAACCCTAGGGGCAGCACAGGAGCAGGCTCACCAGAGGAACCTCTGCAGCTGCAAAGCTGCAACCCTATGGGCAGCACAGGAGCAGGCTCACCAGAGGAACTTCTGCAGCTGCAAAGCTGCAACCCTAGGGGCAGCACAGAAGCAGGCTCATCAGAGGAACCTCTGCAGCTGCAAAGCTGCAACCCTATGGGCAGCACAGAAGCAGGCTCACCAGAGGAACCTCTGCAGCTGCAAAGCTGAGGCCCTCACTCTGCCCAGCTGGCTGCTGCTCAGCACCACGCTGAGGCCCTCACTCTGCCCAGCTGGCTGCTGCTCAGCACCACGCTGAGGCCCTCACTCTGCCCAGCTGGCTGCTGCTCAGCACCACACTGAGGCCCTCACTCTGCCCAGCTGCCTGCTTCTCAGCACCATGCAGCCCCACTGCAGACAGCAACCCTCAGCTGCTCCCCCGACAGGCAGGGAGCAGCAGCAGGAAGCCAAAGGAGGTCCTCAGAGTTGCTGGCTGCCAGCCCCTGCCTGTGCTGGTGCTCCTGGAGGGCTGAGCTGAGAAGGGAGGAGCCCAGCAGCACCCCAGGGCCTTACCTTTCGTTCCAGGGGGCTGCAGATTATCTCCAGTCAGCGAGCACCAGCCTACGGGAAAGATGTCCCGGGAGTCATACCGGCACCAGTAATCGAAGGCACCTCTCCAGCCATCAAAGGTGATCAGCACCTCAGAGCCTCTCACCTCCCCAATGGTGGCCGGGCAGATGAAGTGAGGATTCTTCCTGTCCACTGCCTCCAGCTTCATGCCTGTCTTGAAGAAGTTTTGGGATGGGGACGGTGGTTCCTGCAAGGAGGAGGGGAGAAAAATGTGCTCAGAGGCTCTGCCAGCACCAGACCCAGAGCAGAGCTGATCCCTCCAGCACCAAACCCAGAGCAGAGCTGATCCCTCAGCACCAGACCCAGAGCAGGACTCATCCCTCAGCACCAAACTCAGAGTAGTGCTGATCCCTCCAGCACCAAACCCAGAGCAGGACTCATCCCTCAGCACCAAACTCAGAGCAGAGCTGATCCCTCACCACCAGACCCAGGGCAGGACTCATCCCTCCAGCACCAAACCCAGAGCAGGACTCATCCCTCAGCACCAGACCCAGAGCAGAGCTGATCCCTCAGCACCAAACCCAGAGCAGAGCTGATCCCTCAGCACCAGACCCAGAGCAGAGCTGATCCCTCCAGCACCAGACCCAGAGCAGAGCTGATCCCTCAGCACCAGACCCAGAGCAGAGCTGATCCCTCCAGCACCAGACCCAGAGCAGAGCTGATCCCTCAGCACCAGACCCAGAGCAGAGCTGCTCCCTCAGCACCAAACCCAGAGCAGAGCTGCTCCCTCAGCACCAAACCCAGAGCCACACTGACCACCCCAACCACCCCAATTGCACCAGCCACACTGACCACACCACACTAACCACACCACTACCACCAGCCACACCAACCACACTCCACCAACCACACCACTCACACCACACCAACCCTCCCACCCCAGAGCAGAGGCCTCTAGCCTGGCTTCTGTCCCTCTGTGGTTTCACCAGAGGTAGAAGAGCAGCCCCAAGGCTCTGCTGCAGGCTGCCTCAGCACAGTTTGCACTCCTTGGGAGCTCTGCTCCATGGCCAAGTGCCACAGCACTGCTGGCTAGGCCTAACCCTGGGGAGCAGCTGAAGCCCAAGGGAAGCCCTAAGAAAGCCCAAGCACAGCTGCCAAGGCCAAATGCTGAAGATGTGAAGCCCAAAGCTTCGTCCACAGACTCATACTCATGGAATTTTGGCTTGGAAGGGACCTCAAAGCTCATCCACTTCCAACCCCCTGCCATGGGCAGGGACACCTCCCACCAGCACAGATTGCTCAAGGCCTCATCCAGCCTGGCCTTGAACACCTCTAGGGAGGTTGTGGAGCACAGAAGCATGGAATGGGATCAAAGAGGTGCTCCCCAACCTCCCTGGGCAACCTGTGCCAGTGTCTCACCACCCTCACTGTCTGTGATCGTTCAAGGCCTCATCCAGCCTGGTCCTGAACACTTCCAGGGAGGTTGTGGAGCACAGAAGCACAGAATGGGATCTTTGATCCCACAACCTCCCTGGGGAACCTGTGCCAGTGTCTCCCCACCCTCACTTGCTGGCAGAGCTCTGGCTGCATCCTGCCCCTGTCTCAGCTCGGCTGCAGAGTTTGTCCTGCAGGAGCAGCAGCATGGCCAAGCTGAGCAAAGTTCATCTCCTCTGGCCCCAGGGGGTCTGCCAGGAGATGCTTTTGGTGCTGGGCAGGAAAGGGGAGGTGGCAGCAAGAGCCCAGGGACATACCTTGTGAAAAATCCTGACAGGAGCCATCTCTGCTCCGTTCAGAGTCTTCAGGAGGAACATGGGCCAGGAGGAGGCGTTCAGGCGGAAGCCTGTGGGGAGGGAAGCAGAGGTGCAGGCTGCAGGCTGTGGGGCTCACTGCAGCCAGCAGCACACACCTGGCTCTGCAGGGAACACAGCTTCTGATCCCACACCTCCCTCCTCCCCAGGCTGCAGAGTCAGTGATGTTGATGAGGGGACAGAGTCTGCTCATCAAGTTTGCTGCTGACACCAAGCTGGGAGGCTTGGCTGAGGCAGCTGCAGGCTGTGAGGCCACCCAGAGAGACCTGCACAGGCAGAGCTGGGCACAGAGGAACCAAAGGAGGCTCAGCAAGGACAAGTGCAGAGTCCTGCAGCTGGGGAGGAAGAATAAAGTGCAGCAGGACAGGCTGGGAGGGGACTGCTGGAGAGCAGCCCCAAGGAGAGGGAGCTGAGAGTGCTGGGGGAGAAGATCCATGGCACAGCAATGTGCCCTGGGGGCCAAGAGGGCCAAGGGGGTGGCCTCCACCTCTCAGCCAAGCTAACCTAAAGAACAAAGAGGCTGGGACTTGGCTGGCAAACAGATTTAGGAACAAGTTCTGCACCAGGAGGCTGCAACAGGTTGCCCAGGGAGGTGGTTGAGGCCCATCCCTGGAGATATTCAAGGTGAGGCTGAGCAGGGCTGTGGGGACCTGCCCTGGTTGAGGATGTCCCTGCTGAGTGCAGGAGGTAAGCATCTCCTTACACTTCAAAACATCTTCCTATGCTTCAAAGCATCTGGCTGGACTCTAAAGCATCTCCCACCCTCTCAAGCATCTCCCTACATTCTAAAGCATCTTCCTACACTCTAACCCATATCCCTGGACTCCAAAGCATCTCCCTACACTCCAAAGCACCACATGCAGGTGGACCTGCTGTGTCCAAGCTAGCAGGGGGCAGCAGGGGCAGTGCAGAGGGCTCTGTGCCCAGCGCAGAATCATAGAATCATAGAATGGTTTAGGTTGGAAGAGACCTCAAAGCTCAGCCAATTCCAACCCCCCTGTGCCATAGGCAGGGACACCTCCCACTAGATCAGGATGCTCAAGACCTTATCCAGCCTGGCCTTGAACACCTCCAGGGAAGGAGCAGACACAACCTCCCTGGGCAACCTGTGCCAGTGTCTCCCCACCCTCACTGTGAAGAACTTCCTCCTAACATCCTGTTCAAATCTCCCCTCTGCCAGTTTGAACCCATTCCCCTTCGTCCTGTCATTACAAGACCTTGTGAACAGTCCCTCCCCAGCCCTCCTGTAGCCCCCTTCAGATACTGGAAGGTTGCTCTAAGGTCTCCTGGCAGCCTTCTCTTCTCCAGGCTGAAAAGCCTCAACTCCCTCAGCCTGTCCTCATAGCAGATCTGCTGCATCCCTCTGATCATCTTCATGGCCTCCTCTGGACTCTCTCCAGCAGTTCCATGTCCTTCTTGTGCTGGGGGCTGCAGAACTGCACACAGTACTCCAGGTGGGGTCTGATGAGAGCAGAGCCAAGGGGCACAATCCCCTCCCTTGCCCTGCTGCCCACAGCTGCTCTTGCTGCAGCCCAGCACACAGTTGCTGTCTGGGCTGTGTGTGCACACTGTTGGCTCATGTTGAGCTTCTCATCCACCCAGACCCCCAGGTCCTGTTCCTCAGGGCTGCTCTCCAGCCTCTCACCACCCAGCCTGGAGCTGTGCTTGGGATTGCAGCGACCCAGGTGCAGGACCTGACACTTGGAAGCACAAAGGCCTTCGGGTTCATTCCCCGCCAGCGAAAGCAGCACTTGCTGGGCAGCTGAACTGGAGCTCACCGAGAGGAGGCTGCAGCATGCCTCCGTTCTTCTCACAGTTGCCTATGGGCTGGAGCTCAGCAGAGTCCACCAGCCTCCAGAAGTCGTTCTTGTTGTCGCTGCCGTCCAGGCGCAGGCGCAGGCGCGCGCCCGTCAGCCCCACCACGGTGGCAATGCAGGTGGAGGTGGTGTTCCGGGGGTCCTGGGCCTCCAGCTTCATGCTGATCTTGAATTCATTCGCAGGGGGAGTGTATGACTGCAAGGAATGACACAGGGAGGCAGTCAGAGGCAGGACTGCCAGCACCAAGGCTGCCCCAGAGCATGCCGCAGACCGGTGGCGTCCTGCAAGCGCAGCGCGGGAGGAGGCAGCACAGGGCCCCAACCACCACCTGTCAGTGTGGCAGGGGCAGCCAGCCAGGCATGGCCTATTCCCTCAGCCCTCAGGAGAACCACCAAGGCCACCCAGGGCCCCAGCAGCCACTGCTCTGAGCTGCTCCACCCCCTGAGCTGCTGCCCCTCCACCCGCTGCCAGCTGCACCATGAGGCCTCCCTCCCGTGTGCCCTGCGCTCAGCACCCCCAGCTCTGTGCTCCCTGCTCTGCCACTCCCAAAGACTGAGGGAACTCGGCAGGACACCTCCTGGCTGGGCAAGAGCTACCACAAGCTGGAGCAGAGCCCACTCAGAACAGCTTCCCCAGGGCCTGTGCTTGGCGGAGTGCAAACATCCAGGTGCAGCTGAGCACAACCCCCTCGGTGCTGCTCCAACACCTGCACCACCCAAATGGCTCTTGCTGATCTTCTCTTCACCACGTCCAGACTTTCATTAGGGCTCTGATCTCCTTAAGTGTCTTCCTTGCCTAAAAACAGGCCTGGCCCTGACCCCTGGGTCACCACCATCACCCCTGGCCTTTCCTGTTCCAGCCTCTCACCTGCTTGAAGCAATGGGCAGGAGCTGGGATGGCACAGGTCTCTTTCAGGTATTTCTCCCAGGTGAAGTGACCTGAGAAGGGAAAACAAAAGGATTCAGAGAAGATCTGAGGAGGAAGAATCCCAGACAAGAGGTGGCTGAGCTCCTGGCACTGCCACTTCTCCACTGCTCACAGAGGAGGTGCTCACAGACAGCAAGTCCTCACCAGCATCCTCTGATGTCTGTGGCCACACAAGATTTACAACTGCAGCTTACAGGCAGAACAAAGCTTGGAGCTGCCCACGGCACAGCTCTGGCCCCAGTATGGCTCTGCCCCTGCACAGCTCTGCCCCTGGCATGGCTCTGCCCCGGCACGGCTCTGCTCCTGGTATGGCTCTGCCCCTGGCATGATTCTGTTGCCGACATGGCTCTGCTCCTGGCACAGCTCTGCCCCCGGCATGGCTCTGCTCCTGGCACAGCTCTGCCCCCGGCATGGCTCTGCCCCTGGCATGGCTCTGCCCCCAGTATGGCTCTGCCCCGGCATGGCTTTGCCCCCAGTATGGCTCTGCCCCCGGCATGGCTCTGCCCCCGGCATGGCTCTGCCCCTGGCATGGCTCTGCCCCCAGTATGGCTCTGCCCCGGCATGGCTTTGCCCCCAGTATGGCTCTGCCCCCGGCATGGCTCTGCCCCCGGCATGGCTCTGCCCCTGGCATGGCTCTGCCCCTGCCATGCTGGGAAGGGGCTGCAGGACGTGGGGATAACAACCTGTGACTCTACAGAGCAGGCAGCACAGGTGGGCACCATGCAGGCCTCCAGACCACCCCTGACACACACTGCCCGCTCTGGGCACAGGAGCAGCCACGGGAGCCTGCATGGGGCTGACTCTGTGGCTCCTCTCTGCACTCCCAGTGCCCTGTGCCAGGCTCGGAGCAGCTCTCAGCCCAGCCCCAGCAAACCGCAGACAGGTGAGGAGTTAACTCCTTGGAGTGGGCTCAGAGTGCGCAGCCTGCGCAGGGTGGAAGCAGAGATCCTCCACACGGGGGTGAGCTGAGCACAGAGCTCGCAGCCCATACCCAGCCCCTTCCACCCAGCGCCTCTCACCCGTGCCCAGCGGCAGGGCAGAAGCCATGGTGCCAGCCTGGGCACCCTGCTGGCAAAGGAGCAAGGACAGGCTGCTGTGAGCCCAGCACGCCTGACTCCTGCTGTTTAAGCTGAGCAGCTGGGAAAGGCTCCTTCCAGCACAGCATTAGCTTAGATTCATCCCAAGGGCTCCCAGGAGCTTTCCCAGGCAGCTGAGGGGCAGCGGTGGCAGCTCCAGCGGGAGGCAGCTGCAGCTCCAGCACGGCAGGGTCGGGAGCAGCCTGCCTTAGGAGCCAGCACAGCCCCCCCGGGAGCACTCAGGGCTCTGGCTCCGCTCACAGGCAAGCCCTGAGGGCTTTGACCAGCTCCCAGCTGCAGGCAGAGAGCAGAAGGGCAATGGGGACGGGTGGTGGGCACAGTGCTGGGTGTGGGTGATTGGCACAGGGCTGGGTGTGGGTGGTGGGCACAGTGTTGGGTGTGGGTGGTGGGCACAGGGCTGGGTGTGGGTGGTGGGCACGCTGCTGGGTGTGGGTGATGGGCACGCTGCTGGGTGTGGGTGGTGGGCACACTGCTGGGTATGGGTGGTGGGCACGCTGCTGGGCACAGGTGGTAGGCACACTGCTGGGTGTGGGTGGTGGGCACAGTACTGGGTGTGGGTGGTGGGCACACTGCTGGGTGTGGGTGGTGGGCACAGTGTTGGGTGTGGGTGATGGGCACGCTGCTGGGTGTGGGTGGTGGGCACAGTGTTGGGTGTGGGTGATGGGCACAGTGTTGGGTGTGGGGGATGGGCACACTGCTGGGCACAGGCCGTGGGCACACTGCTGGGTGTGGGTGGTGGGCACAGTGCTGAGCACAGGTGGTGGGCACACTGCTGGGTGCTGGCAGTGAGCATGCTGCTGGGTGCTGGCAGTGGGCACAGTGCTGTGTGCTGGTGGTGGGCAGTGTTGGGTGTGGGCAGCGGACACAGTGCTGGGCACAGGCCGTGGGCACACTGCTGGGTGCTGGCAGTGGGCATGCTGCTGGGCACGGGCCAGAGCAAGCACAGGTTGGGGGCCAGCGCGGCAGAGCAGAGCTCTGCTTGCAGGCTCAGGCAGACTCCCTGCACCCCTCAGGGGACACATTCCCAAGCAGGGGCAGCCAGGCTGAGGGGAGACCTTCTCACTGTCTGCAGCTCCCTGCAAGCAGGACGGAGGAGGCTGAGGCTGGTCTCTTTTCACTAGTAGCAAGGGACAGGATGAAAAGAAATTGCCTCAGGTTGCCCCAGGGGAGGTTGAGGTTGGGTTCTCAAAGCCTGGCACAGGCTCAGGGTCCAGACCCCTGCTCAGGGTGCAGACTCCTGCTCAGAGTGCAGACCCCTGCTCAGGGTCCAGACCCCTGCTCAGGGTGCAGACTCCTGCTCAGAGTGCAGACCCCTGCTCAGGGTCCAGACCCCTGCTCAGGGTGCAGACTCCTGCTCAGAGTGCAGACCGCTGCTCAGGGTCCAGACCCCTGCTCAGGGTGCAGACCCCTGCTCAGGGTGTAGACCCCTGCTCAGGGTGCAGACCTCCTGCTCAGGGTGCCCATCCCTCCCTCTTTCCCCTGCCTGCCCAGCAGTGCTGCAGGGAGGAGCTGCTTGAAGGGTGTCAGATGTGGGCTCTGATGTCTTCACCTCCAGAAGCATTTCCTGCAGGGGCCAGAGGTCAGCCTGCAGTAGCTGTGAACGCAGCAGCTCCTTGCCCCTGCGTCTGGAGTCTCATCAGCTCACATCTGAGGCTGATCTGTTGCCCGGAATGTAAATGAAGACAGGGATTTGTCTTCAGATCTGCGGCTGAAGGCTGCTTTGGGGCTCATTAGCATTTCGGCTCCCGAGGGCTCATCAATCCGACTGAAAGGATGCATGTGGGCTGCAGGTCACAGCTGGCAAGGGGAAGGTGCCCTCCCCAGATCAAGGCAGCCCATTAAAGCCTGCAGCCCATATGTGTGGCTGCTAACGAGCACCCAGGCAGCAGATGAAAGCAGCACAGCCAGGGCCGACCCCCGTCCCGGGAGCAGGGCTGAGGCTCTGCTGCCGCTGGGCTTGCCGGGTGCAGCCTCCCCCGGGGCAGCTCTGCACTGCCACACACAGCTCCTGCATCCCCCACCCCTGCCCCCCGGGGCCATCAATCCAGCCACAGCTCCTCTGCAACAGCCACAGCTACTGCAGGATCCCCCTCCCTGCCTGCCCAGCAGAAACTTGAGGAGGTGTGAGGCCAAGCCCAGAGCTCTCCGACCCCAGCTGCTGGAGAGGAGGAGGCTCCCAGGGGACCTTCTGGTGGCCTTCCAGGATCTGAAAGGGGCCTAAAAAAAGCTGGGGAGGGACTTTTGAGGCTCTCAGGGAGTGCCAGGAGTGTGGGGAATGGAGCAAAGCTGGAGGTGGGGAGATTGAGGCTGGAGGTGAGGAGGAAGTTGCTGAGCATGAGAGTGGTGAGAGGCTGGAATGGGTTGCCCCTGCAGGGAGGTGTTTGAGGCCAGATCCCTGGAGGTGTTTGGGGCCAGGCTGGCAGAGGCTGTGGGCAGCCTGCTCTAGGGTAGGGTGTCCCTGGGCATGGCAGGGGGGTTGGAGCTGGCTGATCCTTGTGCTGCCTTCCAGCCCTGACTGATTCTAGGATTCTATGATCTCCAGGGATGGGGACTCCCTAGCAACCTGTTGCAGTGTTCCACCAGCCTCCTGGTGCGGAACTTGTTCCTCACATCCAACCTCAATCTGCTCTGCTCTCATTTCAAACCATTGTCCCTGGTGTTGTCCCTGCAGGCCTTTGGGCACAGTCCCTCTGCAGCCTGCTTGGAGCCTCTTCAGGCACTGGAAGGCAGCTCTGAGGTCTCCTTGAAGCCTTTTCTTCTCCCTGGGTTGCCCCTGCAGGGAGGTGTTTGGGGCCAGATCCCTGGAGGTGTTTTTGGCCAGGCTGGCAGAGGCTGTGGGCAGCCTGCTCTAGGGTAGGGTGTCCCTGGGCATGGCAGAGGGGTTGGGACTGCCTGATCCTTGTGCTCCCTTCCAACCCTGACTGATTCCATGACTCTATGGTGCTTTCCTCGTGTCCCCTCCCAGCTTCCCAGCCCGGGAGCAGCTGAGCTGGAATCCTTCCAGCCTTGCTGAGGGCTCTGTGCCAGCAGCCACTGCACTTTCTCCCCTTGCCATGTGCCCAAGCTGGTGGCAGCCATAAGCTGCTCAGGGCTTCCTGCAGGGAGCTGAGCCCAGATCCTTGCTGCCACACCACAGTCAGTAAGGCTGCAAAAGCCCTTTAAGACCTCAGAGTCCAGCAGTAACCCAAGTGCCATGGCCTCTGAACTGCAGCATCCAGTGCCACATCGACAGCTTCTTCAGCACCTCCAAGGCTGGAGACTCCACCACCTCCCTGGTACCTCTGCCAATCCCTGACCACTCTTGCAGCAAAGAAATTTTCCCTCAGCTTCAACCTAACCCTCCTCTGGCACAATTCCAGGCCATTTCCTCTCCTTCTGTCACCTGAGGCTGGGGAGCAGAGCACAACCCCAACATCACTGCAGCCTCCTCTCAGGGAGCTGCACAGAGCAATGAGCTCTGCCCTCAGCCTCCTCTTCTCCAGACAAACCACCCCCAGCTCCCTCAGCTGCTTCTCTTACAATTCCCTCCAAACCCCTCAGCAGCCTTCATTGCCCTTCTCTGGACACCTTCCAGCCCCTCAATGTCTTTCCTCAATGTGGCACCCAAACTGAGTCCAGTGCCCAGGCTGTGGCCTCAGCAGTGCCCAGTCCTGGGGCACCATCACATCCCTGCTCCTGCTGGCCACACCACTGCTGATCCAGGCCAGGCTGCTGGTGCCCTTCTTGGCCACCTGGGCACACCCTGGCTCACCTCCAGCTGCTGTCAGTAGAGAATCCTAGAATGAGTCAGGGCTGGAAGGCAGCACAAGGAGCAGCCAGTCCCAACCCCCCTGCCATGCCCAGGGACACCCTACCCTAGAGCAGGCTGCCCACAGCCTCTGCCAGCCTGGCCAAAAACACCTCCAGGGATCTGGCCTCAAACACCTCCCTGCAGGGGCAACCCATTCCAGCCTCTCACCACTCTCATGCTCAGCAACTTCCTCCTCATCTCCAGCCTCAATCTCCCCACCTCCAGCTTTGCTCCATTCCCCCCAGTCGTGGCACTCCCTCACAGCCTCAAAAGTCCCTCCCCAGCTTTTTTTAGGCCCCTTTCAGATCCTGGAAGGCCACCAGAAGGTCCCCTGGGAGCCTCCTCTTCTCCAGACTGTCACCCAGCACCCCCAGATCCTTTTTCACAGGGCTGCATTCCAGTCACTTTGCCCCAAGCCATGAGTACTGCTTAGGGTTGTTGTGGCCCAGGTGCAGAACCCACCACTTGGCCTTTTTAAACCTCATCCCACTGACCTCAGCTCACAAACCAGGCCTGGCAGAGCCTCCCTATAGAGCCTCCTACTCACCATGTGTTTGCTGAGCAGACACACACACAGCAGCCCGCCTGCTGAGGCTCCTCCCCAGCCCAGCAAGCCCTGGAATGCTGTGAGGTGTGGAGGTTGTGTGCTGGGGGCTTTGAGGGGACATGTCCCAGTGGCATAGAAAGCTCTGCTTTAGGTGGGTCTTGTCACCAAACAACAGCCACACCTGGGACACCTGCACACAGTGCATCATGTGGAGCAGAGGGGGACTGCAGTGGAGCCCCAAAGCTCCACAGGCTGACTGCACACAGGCCAGGGACAGTGCCTCACCATGACACTGCTCTGTGAGACCCCACCTGCAGCACTGTCTGCAGCTCTGCAGCCCCCAGCACAAGCAGCACATGCAAGTGGTGGAGCCAGTGCAGAGGAGGCCACCAAGATGCAGCTGAGAGGGCTGCAGCAGCTCTGCTCTGAGCACAGGCACAGAGAGTTGGGGCTCTGCAGCCTGCAGAGGAGAAGGCTGCCAGGAGACCTTGGAGTGGCCTTGCAGGATCTGCAGGGGGCTGCAGGAGGGCTGGGGAAGGACTATTGACAAGGGCTGGGGATGAGAGGAGGAGGAGGAGGAATGGGTTTGAAGTGTGAGAGGGGAGATTGAAAGTGGATGTGAGGAGGAAGTTGTTTGCAGTGAGGGTGGTGGGACACTGGCACAGGTTGCCCAGGGAGGTTGTGGAGCACAGAAGCACCCAATGTGATCTTTGATCACATTGGGTGCTTCTGTGCTCCACAACCTTCCTGGAGGTGTTCAGGACCAGGCTGGATGAGGCCATTCCATCTTCAAAGGGTCGAGGCCACCAAATCCTGTGCCAGTCCCAGCAGTCCAAGCCAGGCAGCACCACCTCTGCTGGACTAAGAGCCCCTAGGGAAGAGTGAGCAGGGGCCACAGCTCCCCCCTGCAGCAGGGAGGGTGGAGCTGGCTGCTGCTGGCAGAGGGTCCTCATGCCCAGAGTGCCTGTGACAATGTGCAGAGTCAGCCCTTGGCACTTGTGCCTGGCAGCCCAGAGCAGATCTGCTCCATCCTGTCACATTCCAAACCCAGCTGGCTCAGCTGTGTGCCTGCCCCGGGGTCATCTGGGTCGTTTCTGACTGTCAGAACCAGACAGCACCAGCACTGCCCAGCAGCAGCTCTGCTCTGCAGGTCGTCTGGCAGGCTGCAGGCACCCACAGCAAAGCAACTCCAAAGGCTGCTGGGGAAAAACCCAAAACAGAAGCAGGGGGAAGAAGGGGGGGGAGAGAAGGGGAGGTAGAAGTCGCGGGCG
>VWZI01001232.1:77479-97506 GCA_013396835.1 Psilopogon haemacephalus
CAGCCTGCACAGCCCCAACTCTTTCAGGCTGTGCTCACAGCAGAGCTGCTGCAGCCCTCTCAGCATTCTCGGGGCCCTTCTCTGCACACCTCCAGCATCTCCACATCCCTCTTGTCCCAGGGGCTCCAGCACTGGATGCACTACTCCAGGTGGGCTCTCAGCAGAGCACAGCAGAGGGGCAGAATCACAAATCATGCAGAGCATCACAAATCATGCAGAGTCCACAGCTTGGGAGCGTGGAAAGAAAGGAAGCTCTGCAGGCTGACAGGGCACTGCAAGATGCTGCTGCTTGGAGCTACCTTGGAGCCACAGTAGAGCCCTGAGTGCTTCCCATCGTGCAAATGCCTGCAGTGACTGAGGCTCTGCCCCACAAAAGCATGGGGGCTGAGCACCAGCCTAGTCATAGAATCATAGAATGGTTTAGGTTGGAAGAGACCTTAAAGATCATCCAGGTCCAACCCCCATGTGCCATAAGCAGGGACACCTCCCACTAGATCAGGTTGCTCAAGACCTCATCCAGCCTGGCCTTGAACACATCCAGGGAGGGAGCAGCCACAACCTCCCTGGGCAACCTGTGCCAGTGCCTCACCACCCTCCACATAACCTCAGCTTTGGCTGAGCTGTTCTCCTGGGCTCTCTCCTGCCACTGCACAGCACCCAGGGAGAGCTCTCCCTTACGAATTCCCTTGGAAAATCTGAGCACAGGATTGTAGGTTCCTGCCCCCCAAAGGTGCTGCCATTCCTGCTTCCCAGCCACACTGCTCCTGTGTCAGCATCCTCATCACAGAAGGGATCCAGAGACCAGCCAGGCATCATCCAGGGCAGGGCACACAGGAACACAGCCAGGTAAGGTTGCAAAGTCTCCAGAGGAGACTCCACAAACTCTCTGGGCAGCCTGCTCCAGGCCTCCAGCACCCTCACACCAAACAAGCTTCTCCTCACATTGAGGTGGAATCTCCTGGGCTCCAGCCTATATCCATTGTTCCTTGTCCTGTCACTGGGCACCACCAGCAGGAGCCTGGCACCTTCATCCTGTGGAGTCACTGATCATATTCTCTCTCAGCCTTCTCCTCTCCAGTGCTCAGCCTTTCTCCACAGCAGAGATGTTCCAGTCCCTTCATCATCCTCACAGCCTCCACTGGACTCTCTCCAGCAGATCTCTGTCTCTCTTGAACTGGGGAGCCCCAAACAGTATTGCAAGTGTGGTCTCAGCAGGGCAGAACAGAACCTCCCTGCTGGACACACTTTTACTAATGACCCCCAGGATGCCATTGGCCTTCTTGGCCACCCTTCTGGAAGCCCAAGCATGCACCATGGCTGTGAGATGGCAGCACCCAAAGGAGGCACAGAGAGATGCTGACCAGATGGACAGAACCATCTCAGGCTGCTCTTTTAGCATCTTTGGGTCTTGCCATTTTGAACTTGTGCTGTGCAGGAAGAATGGCATCTGGAGCCACCTGAGGGGTGAGAGGGCTGCCAGCACCTGGGCTGAAGCACTTTTGACCCCTCCTGCTCTGCACACTGGGCTCAGCTGCTCAGATCTGTACCTGGCCTGTGGGCACCAGCATGGGCACCAGAACTTTTGCTGGTCTAAGCCCATGGCTTTCCCCCTCAAGGTGTGCTCTGGGGAGGCAGCTGCCTGACCTCTCTTCTGGGTAGGGCTCTGCCCAGCAGGCAGCACCACCCTGGCCACCAGCCACCACCACCAACTAAATCCAAGTGACAGATAGAGGTGGGCAACAAGGGAACTCTTCTAGAGCAGGCAGCTGCAGGGTTAAAGAGGTGGCTCAGAATTCATCCTGACCAACAGGCTTATTTCCTCTCACCTCCTGGTCAAGACTGGAGTTTTGTTCCTCCTTGCCCATGCACAGCCACCCTCTGGCAGCTCCAAAGCAAGGCTGGGGAACCTATAGCACCCCTGGAAGCATCTCCCCTGCCCAGAGCTTGAGGGTTCTGACTTTCAGACTGGGGAATTCTTCAAAGGAGCCCTGAAGCAATCAGCGTTGGTGTTTCCATCTGGAGTGCTGATCCCCTTGTGTGATCTGAAAGATCTGATGGCTGCAAACCATTACTCCCCTTTCCAGCAGGAGGACTTTGTGCCATTTCCAACATCTCTCCCTCTCTGGAACTAATTTTATCTTTCTACCACGTAAGAAGTGGATTGATAAACTCCAGACTTGAGGACTGGCTCCTCAGCCACATTCCTGTGAAAGATGTAATGACACTGAGGTGTCTCAAAGATGTGATCATGAGCAACACACTCCCTCAGCCCCGGGGCCAAGGCTCAGGGGAGGCACAAACCCATGGACAGACCATGCCTCAGTGAGGGAAACATCAACTCTGTGACCTCCTTTTGGACACCTTCAGATGGGAGGTGAGAGGGAATGGGTCCAGCACATGACAGCTGCCTCACCAGGTACTGCTGAGTCGAGCTCCAGGGGAATGCCATGGCTCCGGGTGGGGTGGGGGGAAGCAGGGACCACTGGAAGGCATCACTCAGCACCCCGAGGGAGGCTGCAACAGTCAGCACCTCTGGTGGCTGGGAAGGAAATGAAATAAACCCTTGCAGGATTCATAGAATCATAGAATGGTTTAGGTTGGAAGAGACTTCAAAGCTCAGCCAGTTCCAACCCCCCTGTGCCATAGGCAGGGACACCTCCCACTAGATCAGGTCACTCAAGACCTCATCCAGCCTGGCCTTGAACACATCCAGGGAGGGAGCAGACACAACCTCCCTGGGCAACTTGTGCCAGTGTCTCACCACCCTCACTGTGAAGAATTTCTTCCTAACATCCCGTTCAAATCTCCCCTCAACCAGTTTGAACCCATTCCCCCTCCTCCTGTCATTACCAGACCTTGTGAACAGTCCCTCCCCAGCCCTCCTGTAGCCCCCTTCAGATACTGGTAGGCTGCTATAAGGTCTCCCCAAAGCCTTCTCTTCTCCAGGCTGCAGATCCCCAACTCCCTCAGCCTGTCCTCATAGCAGAGCTGCTGCAGCCCTCTGAGCATCTTCGTGGCCTCCTCTGGGACTCTCTCCAGCAGTTCCATGTCCTTCTTGTGCTGGGGGCTCCAGAACTGCACACAGTTTCCAGGATTTCACAGGATTCCAGTGCAGGTTTACTTCTCTCTCAGAGGAAGCCAGCATGGGCCTTGGCTCTTGCTGTGGGGCACTGAGCAAACCTTGCTCTGCACAGAGGTTGCCTGCACGCCTGGCACCCTCCAGGCACAGGGACCCAGGCCCAGACAAAGGCACAGGGGACAGGGCTTTGAGAAAAGCCAGGTCAGGGTCTGGCCTGAGTCTGCTACAAGGAAGCCACTCAACAACTTGAGTCTCCTCAGAGACTTTTCTGGCAGGTGGAGACACTGCCCCACGCCTGCCACTGCTGCAGCCTGGGACCAAGAGAGCCTCTTGCAGCCTCTCCACAAGGGCCCAGGCTGACTGCTGCTGGAAAGCCAGAACTGCTTCTGGGTTCTGCCTGGGGTTGCTTTGCTTCTTACCCACTCTACCCCACCCTAACAGACTGGGTTGGGGTGGAAAGGAGCTTAAAGACCACCTGGCTCTGACCCTCTGCCCTGGGGAGGAAGGAACCTGTGCTGCTTCCACCTTCATTCCAGGCTTGCAGCAAAGATCTCCCACTGCCAGGGAGACAGGGAATGGCAGCATAAGGGCTGGCTGATGTGCTGCAGACTTAAGCTAAGCACAGCAGGCCAAGCCCCTGGCACTATAGCTGGGGTTAAGGAGGCTCTGTTAGCTCCAGAATGATTTCAGCAGATCCTTTCAGCACTTCTCCTGCTCCTGAACTGACTTTCAGGCTTTGCTTGCCCTTGGGTGAGCATTGCCCATGTACCACACCCCATGAAGAACAAGGCCACCAGGACCAGGGCTCACCCCAAGTGTTCTGAAGGGGCTCTGGCAGAAGGAGCAGCTTTGGCTCTGGGTGCTAAGCAGAGACATTTCTGACCTGTAGCACCTCTGTGTCTGCAGTGGAGCTCTCCCAGATGCACCCTGACAGAATCTGACCTGGGCAGCAGGTGAAGAGTCTTTGCCATGCAGAAAACCCAGGACTTGCCAAGTGCTGTCCAGCAGAACATGCCAAAGGCAGGAACTGAGTCTGTGTGCCCCAGGCTGGTGTTTGGCACTGAACCATTTGCACTGCCTCTGTCTGCTGTCACTCAGTCCAACACTGAAGTTCTCTGCCTTCAGAAGAGGAGTGGCTCAAGCTACAGCACGGAAAACGATCTCAGGTGGCTGTCAGCTACCCAACACCCAGCCCACAGCAGGCACCTTGATGGAGAAGGAAAACTGAGCACATGTGGCACTCTGAGAGCTGATCCTGATGTATCCTGAGCACACTCTGGCATGCCAGAGGCTGGGGACCAGCCCACACCTCAGCTCTGCACACACAACCATGGAATGGGCTGGGCTGGAAGGGAGTTTCAGAGCTCCTCCAGCCCAACCCCCTGCACTCAGCAGGGACATCCTCCACTAGAGCAGCTCCCCACAGCCCTGTCCAGCCTCACCTTCAGTATCGCCAGGCATGGGACCTCAATCACCTCCCTGGGCAACCTGTTGCAGTGTTCCAGTAGCCTCCTGCTGCAGAACTTGTTCCTCACATGCGACCTCCATCTGCTCTGCTCTCATTCCAAACCATTGTCTCTGCTCTTGTCCCTGCAGGCCTTTGGGCACAGTCCCTCTGCAGCCTGCTTGTAGCACCTTCAGGCACTGGCAGGCAGCTCTGAGGTCTCCCTAGAGCCTTCTCTCCTCCAGACTGAACCCCCCCAGCTCCCTCAGCCTTTCCTGGCAGCAGATGAACCTGGGGGTCTTCTGAGAGCACCCCCAGGAGCATGGAGAGGATCACCCCAGCAGACCTCTGGGCTGGGTCACACATTGCCCACCCCCCCAGGGACGAGCTGGGGGTGACACAGAGCAGGCAGGGAAGCTCTGCAGCAATTAGCCTATTTCAGTCTGCTCACAGGCACACGCCAGAGCCCACAGCTGTTCATGGCAGCAGTGGCTTAGAGGAGACCCCACCTGGAGTACTGTGTGCAGTCCTGGAGCCCCCAGCACAAGAAGGACATGGAACTGTTGGAGAGAGTCCAGAGGAGGCCACGAAGATGATCAGAGGGCTGCAGCAGCTCTGCTACGAGGACAGGCTGAGGGAGTTGGGGATCTGCAGCCTGGAGAGGAGAAGGCTTTGGGGAGACCTTATAGCAGCCTACCAGTATCTGAAGGGGGCTACAGGAGGGCTGGGGAGGGACTGTTCACAAGGTCTTGTAATGACAGGACGAGGGGGAATGGGTTCAAACTGGTTGAGGGGAGATTTGAACGGGATGTTAGGAAGAAATTCTTCACAGTGAGGGTGGTGAGACACTGGCACAAGTTGCCCAGGGAGGTTGTGTCTGCTCCCTCCCTGGATGTGTTCAAGGCCAGGCTGGATGAGGTCTTGAGTGACCTGATCTAGTGGGAGGTGTCCCTGCCTGTGGCACAGGGGGGTTGGAACTGGCTGAGCTTTGAGGTCTCTTCCAACCTAAACCATTCTATGATTCCACAGGATGCTTCACAGTCTTCAGATGAGGGTTTAAAGAGGAGTACATCACAACCACAGCTCAGGGGTTCCACCGCATCCCTGGGCTGCAGCACAGGCACAAATTAGGCTGCAGGACAGGCTAACACAGCACCCCTGGCACCCCCAACCCTGACTGCTTTGCCCCGCAGCACTCACACCAGGAACTTACCCCAGGGTGTAAACTCCTCACAGCTCTCTGGTCAACATCCAGCACAGATGGTCTACAAAAACTGTTTGACCAACCTCACCCTTGGCTGGACAGGATCTCACTCAAACCTCAGCTCACTGTGGGAAGGGAGATGGGGGAAGGAAGCAGCAGATGGATAAACAGACACATGGGTTGTAAAACTCCTTGTTGAAAGGAGGAGAGACCTCAGAGCTGCCTTCCAGTGCCTGAAGGGGCTCCAGGAGAGCTGGGGAGGGACTTCTGACAAGGGCTGGGAGTGACAGGATGAGGGACAATGACTGTGATCTGGGAGAGGGGAGAGTGAGTGAGAGTGGAGATGAAGAAGAAATTGTTGAGAGTGAGGGTGGGGAGATACTGGCACAGGTTGCCCAGGGAGGTTGTGGAGCACAGAGAGTGAGGGTGAGGAGAGACTGGCACAGGTTGCCCAGGGAGTATTCAAGTCCAGGCTGGATGAGGCCTTGAGCAAGCTGTGCTGGTGGGAGTTGTCCCTGGCCATGGCAGGAGGATGGAACTGGATAAGCTTTGAGGTCCCTTCCAACCCTTTCATTCCTTGAAACGATCCTGTCGGGACTGTCAGTGGAGGCAGTGCAAGCAGCAGCCCAGCAGGACCCTGCCTATTTGCCACTCCTACATCTAGGCCTGATGAAGTTTCAGCCTCATGGCCTCGGGAGACCAAGAGCAGGGCAAGGCAGCTTGAGAGGGAACAAAAAAGCAAAGCGATGGTAATTAGGGGACATAACAGAAATGTAAATGAGGAAAGCCTTGGAAAGAGAGGGAAGGAAGCAGCCCCAGGCCTGCATTACCCTGCAGGATGCACTCACAGCACAAGCAGGAAGAGCTCCTCAGGGACAGGCACACAGGGCAAGGAGTCCCCTCTGAAAGGGAGCTCAAGGAGCAGGCAAGAGCAAACCAGCCCTGGAGGACAGGTAAGGGACAAACCCACTGCTCCCTAACGAGCTAAGCCGTGGAGGATGCTGCTGGTTACATCTGGAGTGGCACCTTCCTGCCTCTGCTTCCCTTCTGCTGCCCTTCCCTTCCCTAACAATTAACTGGAAGGTTCTGAGCAGCCCTTAGGAGCACACTCAGGATGGCAACTTTCACCCTTCAGCCTCGCCTGGCACCAAAGCAGTGGCTCAGTGGGGAAGGTGCTCTCTGCCCTTGCCCAGCAGCATGGAAAGGCCTTCTCTGGGCTCAGCCATGGCCTCAGCTCCTGGGCTCCCACCCTACCCAGCCATGGCCTGACTGGCAAACAGTGCTGGGGTCCTGCCACTCAGTTCATGGAGTCTCCATAGATCCAGACCCAAACCCCTGCTCCTGACCCCAGATCCATACAGCCAATGCCCCCAGGCCTGCCAAAAGCAACTCCCTGAGTCTCCTTCCTGGCAGCAGGCAAGGTAAGATGATCCCTCTGCTTTATGCATCCTTAAGAGTGCCAAACCCCACTCAGCATAGCCAGCCTGAGTCCAGCTCTTGCCTCCAACACTCCCAGCAACTGATTCTTCCTGTGCAAACACAGCACAGACAAGAAAAGTTGTTGCTGGTCTGTCCTGTCTGCAAAGGAAATGAAAAAAGAAGATTTATCTAAAGCCTCGGGGGATGGAGCAGAGCCACACGAACCTGGAATTACCCTGCCAGAGCTGAGGAGGGCTCAGGCATGGAGCCTGAGATAATCCAGCCCTCAAGTGCTGGGAGGGCGAGGGCAGAGCCTGTGCTGTTAGCACCACAGCAGCAGGGCTGTAGAGCAGAGCAGAGCTCTCAGCTCCCTGTGCCCCAGGGGAAGGGGCTGCCAGGGCAGCAAACAAGCATTTGGGGTTCATTTTCTCACTCCTGCAGGCAGATATTAATTCCTCTTTTCCTTAGGCAGAGGAAATTGCAGCAGAGCAGCATGTCAGGAGAGCCAAGCAGAGCCAGGCTCCCCCAGCATGGCTATTAATTACTGCTGCCTATTTTTATCCTGAGTGCAACTCTGGGCTCGTCTGTGACTCAAGGAGCTGAAATCCCTGGAGTCCTAACTGTAAATCTACTGAAAGAGCTGAAACATCCTCTGGAGGCTGCAAAGAGTGGAGGCAAGGAAAGTCTAACAGGTGCCCATCAAAACTGCTGCCAATTTGAATAAGGCAGAGCAAGCCAGCAGCACGCAGAGATTGCTCCCAGAGGGCAAACCCCACTGGCCAGCTCCTGCAGGAAATGAGTCCCAGCATGGTGGGGCTGGGAAGAGACCTCTGGAAAGGACCTAGTCCAGCCCCCCTGCTAAAGCAGGGCCACCCAGAGAAGGTTTCCAGACCCAGGAGGTCTCCACCCTTGCCACAGAAGCAGCTAAAGCATCCCACCCATTCATGCCTCAGCTGCAGAGCAAGCAGGAGCCATCTCCTCACAGGGCTGTGCACCACCACTTCAGGTGCTTCAGGAAGCTTTGAGGTGCTTCAGGCTCTTTAGGAAGGGCCAATTTCTCACCTGACAACATCCACTTTGATGATGGCCACGTCCCTAAAACACAGGGTGGTGACCAGCACAAGGCATGGCTCACAGGACCACCTTGGTGCTTAGCTTCTCAAAGGTTCTACCACTGCCTCTAGGATCTGGTTCAGCCCAAGCCAGGTTGCTTCTAATTCAAGGAATCTGGATGAAAATGTCCTGTAAAGAAAAGGTTGTGAGGCTGCCTCATGCTCCTGAAGGCCCAAGAGTCTGGAGAGCTGAGAGCTCCCTGCTGAGGCCCTGCAGAGCTGTCTGAGCAGAGCTCTATCAAATCTATTTCTGGCACCGCCACAGCCACAGGCGGCAGACACCAGCGAAAAACCCACCCAGGGCCAGAAGGAAGCCAAAGTCCACCCTGCAGCTCTGCAGCCCTGCTCAGTGTCTGCCAAAGAGCTCCTGAAGAAAAGGCCCTCACAGGGATTTGCCTGACATTAAAGTACCTGCTGGATGCTGCACAGCTCAGAAAGCCATCAGAGATCTTGGGGCACTCAGAGGCTTCCCAGCTGACAACAGCAGGAACCAAAAGAAAATGTATCTAAAGCCTCGGGGGATGGAGCAGAGCCACACGAACCTGGATTTACCCTGCCAGAGCTGAGGAGGGCTCAGTCTCTGCTGCTGGGAGCATAGAGCCTGAGATAATCCAGCCCTCAAGTGCTAGGAGGGCGAGGGCAGAGCCTGTGCTGTTAGCACCACAGCAGCAGGGCTGCAGAGCAGAGCTCTCAGCTCCCTGTGCCCCAGGGGAAGGGGCTGCCAGGGCAGCAAACAAGCATTTGGGCTTCAGTTTTGGGTTCAGGTGATCAGTGAGCAAGTGCAGAGCAGAGCCAGTCCCCTGCTCAGGCTCAGTGGTTAACTGCCACACAGACCCCCAGAAACTGTGCCAGCAACACCCAGAACACTGCCTCCAGTTCTGGGCTCCCCAGTTCAAGGGCAGAGACTTGCTGGAGAGGGAGAGCAAAGGGCTGCAGGGATGCTGAGGGGCCTGGAACATCTCTGTGAGGAGCAGAGGCTGAGAGCATTGGGGCTTGAGTCTGGAGAAGAGCAGCCTGAGGGGATCTGCTCAATGCTGATCAAGACTTCAAGGCTGGGGGTCAGGAGGATGGGACCAGGCTTTGCTCAGTGGTGCCAGTGCCAGGACAAGGAGTAAAGGGCACAGACTGGAACAACAAAAGTTCATTTGAACACAAGGAGGAATATCTGTAATTTAAGAGTGACAGAGCCCTGGAGCAGGCTGCCCAGAGAGGTGCTGGAGTCTCCATCTCTGGAGACCTTCAAGATCCACCCGGATGTGTCCCTGTGGAGCTGCCCTAGGTGATCCTGCTCTGGCAGGGCCTCTTCCACCTAGGAACAAGTGATAGAAGGAGAGAAAATGGCCTCAAGTTGCACCTGGGGAAGTTTAGATTGGACATCAGAAGAAACTTCTACAGTGAAAGGGTTCTCAAAGGGTTGGATCTCCATCCCTGGAGGTGTTTCAGAGGCAGGTGTGGTGCTGAGGGCCATGGGTTGGCAGCAGCCTTGGCAGAGTTAGATAATGGTTGGACTGGAGAAGGTTAGAGGGCTTTGCCAGTCCAAATGGTTCTCTGATTCTAATCAAACTGTCACCCCCTGGAGAGCAGGGGAAGCTGCACTGCCTGTCACTGAGCTACCAACAACCACCCCAGCACCTAGGAGCTGACAGCACAGCACTGCATCAGCACAGCTTTCAAACCCTCTTCCACAGCTGATACTCACAGAGTTCCCCACCTGAAACACCTTCCAAAGATCCTGCACAGCCTCAGCAGTCCTTCTCTTCAGGAATCTGACCAGCAGCTGACAGCTGAGCTAATAACTAGGACATTTCCATGCTCTTTTTGCAGGCAAGCACCAGAAACATGGAGGTGTGCAATAAGCACACTGATGCCCAGCCCAAACACAGCATCCCTGTCCAGAGCTCCCTGGCCCTGGGCTTGCCACCAGCAGAGAGCAGGGAGCATCACCTGCCAGGTGCCTCTCACCAGCCTGGCAGGGCACACAGCAACACGTCAAGGTGAGCCTTGGAAGTGTCCAGAGGAGACTCCACAGCCTCTCCGGGCAGCCTGCTCCAGGCTTCCAGCACCCTCACACCAAACAAGTTTCTCTTCATGTTGAAGTGTAGCTTCCTGGGGTCCAGTTTGTGTCCACTGCTCCTTGTCCTATCACAAAGCATCACTGGCATGAACCTGGGCCCTGCTTCTTGCCCCCCACCCTTCAGCTCTTTGTAACCATTGCTCAGATCCCCTCTCAGGCTGCTCCTCTCCAGGCTAAGCATTCCCAGGGCTCTCAGCCTTTCCATCACACAAAGCTTCCAGGCTCTTCAGCATCCTTGAAGCCTCCACTGGACTCTCTTTAGTAAAGTAAAATGCAAATGCAGCTCTGAGGTTTAACAGATAACGAGGCTGAAGCCTACAGTGGTGAGGATTCCAGCAGCTGGGCAGACAGGAGGGCAGGGACACTGCAAAGGCATCTGCTGCCACAGCCTCTCCTCACCGTGGGGACAGTCACCCACTGCCAGTGCTGTGACAACCTGCAGAGCCCACCCAAGGCAGCAAGGACACAGGGGGACTGATGGAGAAACCTTCCTGCAACACAGCTTCAGCACCACTGCTGCTGCGCAGCCTGCAGCACAGCACAGCCCAGCCCAGTACAGCCTGCCCTGCCCTGCCCTGCCTGCCCAGCCCAGCCCAGTACAGCCTGCCCAGCCCAGCCTGCCCTGCCCAGCCTGTCCTGCCCAGCCCAGTACAGCCTGCCCAGCCCAGCCCAGTACAGCCTGCCCAGCCCAGCCTAGCCTGCCCAGCCCAGCCTAACCTGCCCTGCCCTCATCTCAGGGAAGAGTTTCAGAGTGCCTCATCCCCTGTGCTCCCTCTCTGAAATGAAGCCACAGCCTAGCCCTGCTGCAGACCTCTCCCTGAAACACATCCTAGCAGAGTTTCACCATGAGAGTGGTGAGAGCCTGGAAAGGGTTGCCCAAGGAGGTGTTTGAGACCCGATCCCTGGAGGTGTTTGGGGCCAGGCTGGCAGAGGCTGTGGGCAGCCTGCTCTAGGGTAGGGTGTCCCTGGGCACGGCAGGGGGTTGGAACTGGCTGATCCTTGTGGTCCCTTCCAACTCTGACTGATTCTATGAGTTATCAATGACCCAAATGAAGAAGTGTAACAGTAACAGTCTGGAATGATTGGGAAGAGCCATGGCAAGCAGGGAGAAGGATGGGAAATGAGCTTTGGATTGTTAAGTTTCACAGCAAACACACTGCAGTAGTGCTCTAGCACAGAACCCACCTGTGGCAGAGAACACAGAGCCAGAGAATGGGCTGGGTTGGAAGAAACCTCAAAGCTCATCCAGTCCCAACCCCTCTGCCATGGGCAGGGACACTTCCCTCCAGCACAGGCTGCTCAAGGCTCCATCCAGCTTGGCCTGGAACACCTCCAGGGAGGGGACATCCACAGGTTGTGCCACTGTCTCCCTACTAAACAATTTCTTCTTTCTCTCCACTCTCACTCTCCCAGCTCACAGCCATTGTCCCTCATCCTGCCACTCCCAGCCCTTGTCCAAAGTCCCTCCCCAGCCCTCCTGGAGCCCCTTCAGGCACTGGGAGGCTGCTCTAAGGTGCCTCTGGAGCCTTCTCTTCTCCAGGCTCCCTCCTACTCAGGCACAGTTTTACCAGCAGCATCTCCATGGCATTATGAGGCGATGTAACTTTTAATGCCATCTTGCTGATCACCAACCAGAGCCTTTGGAAGAAGTTCAAGGCATCCACTGGGCTACAGCAGTGTGAGACAACTGGGGAATGCCTCACATGTCTCCTGGGGCACTACATTTTCACTGCCATCAGCACAGATGAAGGGTTGTAAGTTATGGGCAGCAGAGCAGGAGGAGTCAGGGCTGGGGCTTCCCAGCTGCCACTCGGGTAATTAAACACAGGCAGTGCAGCAGCACAGAAGGGAGAGGTGGAGAGGAAGATCAATCTCTGGATAAATGATTGCTTTTCCATTTACAGAACTGCTCTTCTCTTTGGTGGCCTGCCAGAGAGAAGGTGAAATGTCAGAATGAGAGGGTTAAAGCACAGCAATAGCAGCCTGAAGCCAAGCCAAGCTCCTTAATCATCCCAATCACCAGGCACTGGAGTAAGGCTGGGAGGAAAGTCTGCATCAGCAGCATTGGAAATCTTTAAGAGCAGCTTAGACAGACCTCTAGGAAAGGCTGCCTGGAGGAAATCCCTCAAGGTCACTTCTGGAAACACTGGAACAACCAAGAACTTCTTCCTAAGCACAGATCTGACCACACAGCCACTGCAGGGTTCTGATGGTTTAAAATCATCTTGGTTTAAAAATTTGCCAGAACAAGACAAGATCAAAGCAAACAGGCCCAGGGTGCAGGGAGCAGCAGGACACTCACTTGGCTTATTTTTAGAAAGTGGATTTGCTGCAACTTCCTTCTGGGTCCACAGGAGATTCCATCAGCCCTGCTGCCTGCTTGCTGCCTGTGCCCTGTGGGTGCAGGCAGGAATTTCTCCTGCCCCACGGGAGCTGCCTGGCCAGAAGATGCCACGCTCAGGTGAGAGAGGGGAGAGGGAGGCAAGACCCTGCAGCAGCGCCGGTGGAGAGGGAGCACCTGCTAGGAGCCCCAACATCTGCTAGGAGCCCTAATACCCCGCAGAGCCCACCCAAGGCCACCCAGCAACCAGCTTCACCCGAACGCGGGCGCCCAGCAGCTCCGGGAGCAGCGCAGTGTGGGCGCCGCTGGGCGCTTCCCGGCTCCTGTTCGTCCTGCTCCCCTCACCCCTGTGCAGCCCAGCCCGGCCCTGCTCGCAGCCTGCTGGGTTCACGGGGAGGGTCGAGAGGCCCTGGCAAGCGTCCCGGGGAGGCTCTCAGCCAGGCAAGAGCCAGAGACGGCGCAGGGGAAGCTGAGGGCAGCCCTCGCTGGCTGCGGCCGCAGCTGGGCTCATCCCAGCGCTTCAAAGGCAGCGCCCAGGGCTCGGCGTGGTGGGAGGGCTCGCTCGGCACACGCCAGGGAGAGAGGCCCGGGAGCAGGGCACAAGGAGCAGCCCTGGCACAGGCGGAGGCCAGAGGCACAGCAGCCGGAGTGCCAGCAAGGTCGCTGTTGGCAGCATCCAGAGATCGAGGCGTGGGCCACAGCAGCGCTGAGCTCCGCAGCCCGCACAGTGCTCTGCCAGTGCGCAACTAAAACGGCAGAAGCATCCTCCGGCTCCCTCCCGGACACCGACTGCCTGCTGGAAAGCAGCTGCTTCCCTGGAGCTAAACACGGCAGTACCCTGGGGCAGCTCCAAAGGGTCCATCGACATGCCACACACCCAAGCAAGCTGCAGCAGATGGAGCTCCACCAAGGTGGGGTCATAGAATCACAGCATGGTAGGGGATGGAAGGGACCTCCGGAGATCAGCCAGTCCAATCCCCCTGCCAGGGCAGCATCACCCAGGGCAGGGCACACAGGAACACAGCCAGGTGGGGCTCAAAAGTCTCCACAGAAGGAGACTCCACAGCCTCTCTGGGCAGCCTGCTCCCAGCCTCCAGCACCCTCACACCAAAGAACCTTCTCTTCATATCAAGGTGGAACCTCCTGGGTTCCAGTTTGTGTCCCTTCATCCTATCACAGGACACCACTAGCATGAGCCTGGCCCCTTCCTCTTGCCCCCCACCCTTCAGGTATTTCTGAACACTGACCTGACCCCCTCTCAGCCTGCTCTTTTCCATACACATCCATGATAACCAGCAGAAGGGACCTGGCAGTGCCCACTGCAATGCTGGAAGGGCCAGGACAGGGCAGGAATTCCATGTTTCTCAATGGGCGAGTATGAAGCTTCCCAGATTTCCACAGCCATTGACTCCTATGGGTTCCATTGCCCAGGACAGGTTCCTGGAGTGTTCTCCCTGTGTCAGTCCATAAGAGGCAGCTGAAGCTGGGGAGCTCAGAGGTACATCCAGAAGGAGGTTGGTACCTCCAGAAGGAGGCTGGCTTCTCACTGCTGCTCCTGCCAGCTGCTTTACAGCAAACAGGAATAACTTCTGAGCAGGACCTGGAGAGGGAACTGTGCACTGCAGCTTGTCTCAGGGCAAGCCCACTGCACTCTCATGCCAGCTCCCTCGGCCTGCTAATGGCCACATCCACTCAGCTCTGCTCTCCTGCCCTTATCTCCACCAAGCAGTCTCCAAGCAGCCAGGGGAGCTGCAGGGCTCACTTCCCACTGCTGGTAAAGTCAGATCTCAGGAAGCAAAATCACTTCTCACTCCTGGTAAAGTGAAATCTCAGGAAGGCAAATGCTGGTAGGTGTCCTAAGGTGTTTAAGCTAGGAAGTAGCTCAAACTGCCACACAGGCACCTCCACAGCAGCTTAAGGCATCCCCCTGCCTTGCTGGCTGAAGCTGCCACTGGCACAGCAGAGACAGCAAATAGGGCACTCAGCTCTTCCTCCTCCTCTATAATTCTGCCAGAAACCTTCATAGAGAGCTGACCACGAGTGTGGGGGTTAAGAAATTCAATGCAGACGGAGATCCCTGGGAATTAAAAGTTTTTCAGCACCAGCCAGGCTTCAACACTGCTCCTGTACTGAACTCTCCTGCTTGGTGAGGGCTCACAACCAAAGCTACCTCTGAAATTTGCTGCTAATGCGGAGTCCTGTGCAGACACAGCAGCAAAGAGCAGAGCTCCACAAACAAGAGGCTGTGCTGATCTCCAGTGCCTACAGGCCCCAGCAGATACTGCTCTGACACCACCACCTAAGGCCACTAGAGATGGATGAGTCCTGTTCGGTGGTGAGACACTGGGACAGGTTGTCCAGAAAAGCTGTAAAGACCTCATCCCTGGAAGCGTTCAAGGCCAGGCTGGATGAGGCCTTGAGCAACCTGCTCCAGTGGAAGGTGTCCCTGACCAGGGCAGGGGGTTGCAACTGGATGAGCTTTAAGGTCCCTTCCAGCTCAAGCCATTCTGACTGCTTGCTCCAAGCAGTCCTGCCCAGCCTGACCATTTCATGTGCTTGCTGCTACTTTCAAACTTGCATTATCACTTTAAACACAGAGCAAGCATTTTACAGAAGCCTCCACTGGTAGATACTTAAGCTTGGTAAGAAAGGAGTATTAAAGGGGAAAAAAAAAAAAAACCACATTTCCTTCTTTTCCTCTAGGCCTGGACTTTGTCATCCTGCAAATAAAGTGAGATGAAACACTCAGGTCCCGCAGCTACACCAGGGCATATCAGGGGGATGGAGGAGGGCTCAGAGTTATTGTTCCCTTACCCTGACAGCTTAATTGTGGGGATGATTTTTACCTTGGCACATTGCTGAATGACATAAAATATATGCAGGAGATTAACCATCTTGCCAAAGGAGCCAGCAACAGAGCTGCTGCTCTGTCCTCAGAGCAACTCACTTCATTCCTCACAAAGCCCTCCTGGCCATCTCCTTAGGAAACTTTTCAAACACAAATGGACGAGTGAAGGACTCCAGATCTGCTTGTCTCATCACCAACCCAACTGCAGCTGCAGCCAAGAAAAAGAAAAGGCAAAGAGACAGGGTGGGGGGGCAGATGCAAATGTTATGGCTTTAGGAGGCCCAAGCCCAAATCGTGCCAAGCTTTAAGTTCCAGCAGCTCCCAGCCCAGGCTGCTGGCAAGCTGTGCCAGGGGCTGCAAAGAGGAGCAGGCTAAATGCCCTGCCACAAACACACCCTGCAGCACACAAATATGCAGCTGGCTGATCTCTCTGCTTTTACACATAGCAGGGCTTATAAACATACCCCAAAACGGGGTCATTCCAGCCCACTCACTGCAACTGCTCCACAGCAGCTCAGCCAACACAGTCCTGCCAAGCCCAGCCCGAACACAGGGAAGTGTGGATGGGCAGCAGAGAGGGGCAGGGATCAGCTGCACAAATAGAGCAGAGGAACAGAGTTTGCTCAGCTTAGGAAGAGGAAAAAAAAACATTCAAATGCTTCAGATTTAGCTGCAGAGATGTGAGGAGCAGAGTGCTCTCCATGTGCCCTGGGGATCAGAGAAGGAGGAACAGGCTGAAAGTGCAAGAAAAGGTCCAGATGCTGAGAGGGCTGCAGCAGCTCTGCTCTGAGCACAGGCACAGAGAGTTGGGGCTCTGCAGCCTGCAGAGGAGAAGGCTGCCAGGAGACCTTGGAGTGGCCTTGCAGGATCTGCAGGGGGCTGCAGGAGGGCTGGGGAGAGACTATTGGCAAGGTCTGGTGATGCCAGGAGGAGGAGGAGGAGGAGGAATGGGTTTGAAGTGTCAGAGGGGAGACTGAAAGTGGATGTGAGGAGGAAGTTGTTTGCAGTGAGGGTGGTGAGACACTGGCACAGGTTGCCCAGGGAGGTTGTGGCTGCTCCGTCCCTGGAGGTGTTCAGGACCAGGTTGAATGAGGCCTTGAGCAACCTGTTCTGGTGGGAGGTGTCCCTGCCTATGGCACAGGGGGGTTGGAAATGGATGAGCTTTGAGCTCCCTTCCAACCTAAACCATTCTATGATACTATGACTCTATGATAAACCCCACAAAAATCTCTCTAATGGTGAGGAGGCTCAGGGGCTGATGCAGTCATTTACCCAGGATGTGACACTGCAGCAGGGACAGCCCTAAAAGAAGAAACTCAGGAAGGCTTTTGGCCTTACCCTGAGGTCTGGAAAAAACTGCAACATCTCTGGAGGTCCTCTCTAGACACACTGGGTCTGAACCTCAGAGCAGCCTTCCAGTGCCTGAAGAGGCTCCAGGAGAGCTGGGGAGAGAATATGAACAAGGGCTGGGAGTGACAGGACGAGGGACAATGGTTTGGAGCTGGGACAGGGGAGAGTGGAGATGAGGAAGGAATTGTTGAGAGTGAGTATGGGGAGACACTGGCACAAGTTGCCCAGGGAGGATGTGGAGCATAGACAGTGAGGGTAAGGAGACACTGGCACAGGTTGCCCAGGGAGGTTGTGGAGCACAGAAGCACAGAATGTGATCTTTGATCACATTCTGTGCTTCTGTGCTCCACAACCTCCCTGGAGCTGTTCAAGGCCAGGCTGGATGGAGCAAGCTGTGCTGGTGGGGAGGTGTCCCTGCCCGTGACAAGGGGTTGGCACTGGACAACCTTCATGGTCCCTTCCAACCTCTGCATCTATGAACAGAAGTTTCAGACCGTCCTTTACATTAGCCACACAGCAAGGAAAGCACCTCCAGACCACTCACATCCTAGTCTGAACCACAGCTGCTCCCTGAGTGCCATCATCTCATAGCCCTGCAGCATCTGCCACTGAAGGGCACCAAACTGGGCTGCACAACTCATGGTGTTCAGAGAGCAAGAGGTGAACATGACTGAAACTTCTGACACAGGAAAATCAGGGATAAAAAAAGGCTCACAGCACGCAGGGGGACACCACTCATGCTCCTGTTCTAAGCAGCTGTTTTTGTTTTCAATTAGCTAACT
Source organism: Psilopogon haemacephalus (assembly GCA_013396835.1). Taxonomy (NCBI): domain Eukaryota; kingdom Metazoa; phylum Chordata; class Aves; order Piciformes; family Megalaimidae; genus Psilopogon; species Psilopogon haemacephalus. Next base: position 95,133 of record VWZI01001232.1, read on the forward strand.
GCTTGGTTTAATTGGTGCCTAATATTAGACTAAAAAACAGGGTAGCAAGGTGCTGATCTATCAGTAAAGTACAGAAAGAGGAGGGCCAAGGGTCAGTGCATCCCTCCCAGATGAAGCACACTTTAACCTTTAATAAAATTAATACTTTAAGCAGCACACAAATGCCTGTTCCCCTATTGCCTGCTGCAGAGGACTCCCCTGCTTCTCTTTGCATTTTCATACCATCTACTGGGCAGATCCTGAACTACCCAACACACAGCACAGGCCCTGCAAGGCTGCAGCCCAGGGCAGTTTACCCCGAGCTGAGCCCCCCCACCTGCTGAATTTTGTTCTCCACAGCAGTGCCAAGCCACAAGCCAGTGCCTGCTGCAACACCCAAATGAGGTATGAAACCACCACCCCATGCTCCCAGCATCTCCAGCGAGCACACAGGATCATAGAATGAGTGAGGGTTGGAAGGCACCACAAGGATCAGCCAGTCCCAACTCCCCTGCCATGCCCAGGGACACCCTACCCTAGAGCAGGCTGCCCACAGCCTCTGCCAGCCTGGCCCCAAACACCTCCCTGGGCAACCCATTCCAGGCTCTCACCACTTTCATGCTCAAGAACTTTCTCCTGCTGCAGCCCAGCCTCTGCTTGCCTTTCTGCCCTGCAAGTGCACACTGCTGCCTCAGCTTCAGCTTCTCCTCCACCAGCACCCCCAAGTCCCTCTCTTCAGGGCTGCTCTCCAGCCAGGCACTGCCCAGCCTGTGTTTGTGCCTGGGACTGCCTCGATCCAGCTGCAGAACCTTGCCCTTAGCCTTGTTGAAGCTCCTGAGCTTGGCTTGTGCCCACCTCTGCAGCCTGTGCAGGTCCCTTTGGATGGATCCTGTCCTCCAGCCTGGCTGTTGCACCACACAGCTTGGGGTCGTCAGCAAACTTGCTGACATGGGGACACTGCAGCTCGGCCAGAAGGAGAGTGAGGGTGAGAGAAGAGGAAGACATAGAGGAGGAGGAGGAGGTGGCTGTGCCTGCACCAGCAGCCTCAGCAGGACCTGCCACATGTCCTCACTTCGGCAGCTGAGCTGAGGAGGGAGAATATTTTCCCCCACTATTACTGGCTGCTGAAGAGGAGTTACCACATGGCTGTGCTCAGCCACTCAGTGCACAGTGTTTACTATCAACAACAACAACAGCAGCAAGCAGCAACAGAGCCAAAAATCAAAGTTTGCTACCCCAGATCTGGGTCTCCACACCCTGACTTTATCCATGGAAAGAAATCGTTTAGCATTCAGCTGCTGAACCTAAATCATCCCAGGCCAACGGGTGCCAGGTTGCTTCGGTGCATCCCAGACTCAGGCTCCCTGGTTTAGCTTCGCTCTTGCTACCTCTGAAGACTCCAAAGCGCTGACAGTTTTGCACGGCAGCTTCAAAGAGCCTGCAGAACAAACCTGCACGACACGCAGCAGCACCCAGCCTGACACTGCCTTTATTTTTAAACACCTTCCTCTGCACGAAAGCTCAAACCTTGTCAGGCTCCCAGCTCCTTTCAAGCGCTCGGCCCCGGGCGGGGGCTGTGAAGAAGCCGCAGGCGTTCCCCCCAGGACAGGAGATGATGTCTCTGTCCGGTCCCCAAGATCATCACTGACACCTCCAGAAGCGGGGACCCGGTGATGGGTCCTGCTCACAGCATCCCTGTCCGTGTCCGCATCATAGCGCTGCTTACCGCAGGCTTCAGCAGCCTCCTAAAGGGCTCCCGGGGAGGCAAGAGCGCAAACGTCCCCCTGGGCACAGCCGGCAGGCAGGGGCCACCTCCGGCACGCAAACCCTCGGGCAGTTCGCTCTGCCTCCTCTCGTCCTGCAGATAATAAAGAGCGGCGCGGCCGGGGCCGGGCTCAGGCGGGCCGCACAAACGGCGCCGAGGCCTCCGCGGGAGCAGGATCGCCGTGACCCGGCGCTGCTGGAAGAGCTGCTGGAAGAGCTGCTGGAAGAGCTGCTGAAGAGCTGCTCTGCCCCGGCCCCCCGCGCTGGCAGGGCCGTCTCGGCCGGGCCTTGCCAGGGGACACCTGGAAGCACAACAAAGCCCCTCCAAGGTGCTTCACCGACAGCTTCCAGCCTGCAGGCTGCCCACGGGCAGGCGTGGGAGGCCGGCACAGCTCCCGGCCCCTCTGCCCCGCTGTCGGCGGGACCCGCAACGCCTCCCCGAGGGCCCCGGGGCTGGAAGGGAGCGGGGCCGTGACAGGCACCAACAGGTGTCGGCGGTGACAGGTCCCCCCCCGGCCCGCAGCCACCGCCGCTCGGCCCCACGGGTGATGCGGCGGCCGGGCCGGGCCGCGCCGCGCTGACAGGAGAGATCGGCGCCGGGCCGGGCCCACAGAGCTGCCACCGCACCGAG
>VWZI01001233.1:23457-35304 GCA_013396835.1 Psilopogon haemacephalus
TTTTTTTTTTAATATGCCAATAATCAATGAGTTCCTAATTTGTTACATTGACCCTTTTGCTGGTTTCCCCTCGATGAATTAATGAACAGCAAACTCTTTCCTTCCCCTGGCCTGTGAGCGTGATCTCAGCAGCCAGATAAGTTTTGACCTTTGTTGAGGGAAGCTTTAAATGAGGTTAAGCTTCGGATCTTGTGGATCGAAGACCTGGGGTCTGCTCTGAACAGATCTGATGGGTTTGGGAATACAACACCTGGGGCTTCCAGCAGGTGTCTGGGCAGTGCCTCGGCTTGGTGGCAACTGGGAAATGGCCAAAATGGGGAGTGGAAGATCGTAAAAAATAGAGCAAACCCTACCCTGGTTGCTCTTCTCTGAGGCATCTCTCTGGCTTAATCCCTGGGACCTGCACTCTGCTAATTGAAGTGCATTTAGATCAAAGCTTTCTCACAAAGTAAAGTGCAGCCTTCCTTTGTGAAGCATCATCTCCTATATGCACCTGGTGCTGATGCCAGTGTGAGATAGGGACAGGGTGAAATGAGAATGGAAATATTATCAGGCTGCACCCCGAGGTACTGCACTCCCTTTAATTGCTTCTGGAGCTCTTCACTCAGGCCTCATCCAGCAGGCTGATTCTTGAGGAGACCAGAAGGTTGGTGAGTGCAGAAATGTGCTCCATTTATCTGCCACGAGGTGGTCAAGTTGCTTCCCCTTTGTTAAGAAGATTGACAAGAGTCAATGAATAAAGCTTGAGCTGCTACTTAACCACTCTCTGGTCTTCTGTTGGTTGGGTGGAGGCTGCCAAGCTGAGATCATAGAATCATAGATTCAGTCAGGGTTGGAAGGGAACACAAGGATCACCCAGTTCCAACCACCCTGCCATGCCCAGGGACACCCTGCCCTAGATCTGCCCCTGCATAACACAGCAAAACAATAACTTCCAGCAGTGAGCATTTTACTGTGCAGTAGTAGGAGCACCGAGGCTGCAGAAGAAGAGGGAAAAATAAAGCTGAGAGAGAGAAGAATGAAAGTTTTGCTACCCACCACTGAAGGCAGCAAGGGCAAAACAGAGGTCCTGCCACCAAAGTGTTTGACAAGGGACAAAAGACACAAGACAAGGGCTGATGGGGTGTAGTGGGTTTGCAGTGACCTGCCTCCCCCACCTTTTAGAACCCTGGCTAAAACTCAGAAAAACACACTGGAAGTTAATAAATGAAGCTTTATATTTACAGCAATGCAAATATGCAAGCAAATATTTACAAGATATAACAGATATTTACAGAAATATACAGTAAAAAAGGAATACAGACACCACAGCCCTCCTGGAGACCAAAATCCCCAAGAGAGGGAAACCAAACCCCCCTACCACCTTCCCCCTTTCCCCCAGCTTTATCTCACCACTTGATGATGCTGCAGATAAGCTGAAGATCGGTCAGAAAGATTAGTGGCAGGAAGGAATGAATGGTTTTAGTGATTTTACTCTGAATTAGTTCAAAGACAGAGAGACAAAGGAAAGAAGCTGCTGAAGGCAGCCGGGACCCAGAGTCGACTGACTGCGCAAGCACACTGGCTTATCTGGATGTTTTGGGAACATTCTCAAAACAATCCTCTTTCTTCTCTCTCAGTCAAAACTGGGGGAAGTGACACAGTGTTTAATTTCTCACTCAAATTCTCCAATTAGCTCAAACCAACACATGGGGACAAGTTATTGCTGGGGAGATTCCCACAGGACTCCAGAAGATAATGTTTCCCCATGAGCACAGTCAGGCATTGGAATCATCTCCCAAGGGCAGCAATGGAGTCCCCTCCACTGGACACTTTGAAGACTCAGCTTGCCAGGGTGCTGAGCCAGCTCATTTCAACCGCACCATCAACTAGAAAGTTTGGAGCAGAAGATCCTTGAGGTCCCTTCCAACCTAACTTTCTGAGATTCAAGGTAGGGTGGTTCCCAACATCCCTTCAGTGTTAATTCTTGGGGGAAAGCAGAGGTCCACCAGCTCAGATCCCAAGAGAACAATGCAATTTCCTTTTTTTGTTGGGCCATTTAGTTTGAAAAAGAGCCTCCTGCAAATCAGTGCAGCAGAGAGGCAGAGCTGGCTCACCGGCTCCTGGGCTGTTAAATCCTCTCCAGGAGAGCTGCTATTTTACCTGTCCTTGTGTGTGTATCCAGATCCCCATCTTTTTCAACACACCTCAGCCTCTGGAAGAGAAGGCTCCAGGGAGAGCTTAGAACAGCCTTCCAGTACCTGCAGGGGACTACAGGAGAGCTGGGGAGGGACTTCAACAAGGGCTTGCAGTGACAGGATGAGGGACAATGGCTTTTAGCTGGAAGATGGGAGAATGAGTCTGAGGATGAGGAAGAAATTCTTTAGAGTGAGTATGGTGAGACACTGGCACAGGTTGCCCAGGGAGGCTGTGGATGCCTCTTCCCTGGAGGTGTTCAAGGCCAGGTTGGATGAGGCCTTGAGCAGCGCGGTCTAGTGGGAAGTGTCCCTGCTTATGGCAGGGGAAGTTGGAACTAGGTGACCCTTAGGGTGCCTTCCAACCCAACCCGTTCTATGTTTCTATGATGAGAAGAAACCAAGGCAACTGCTTCAAAAATATGCTGTGTCCTGGGGGATGCAGCGTGGAAAAAGCCACAGCCTCCTTTAGCTTCTGCAAAGCAAGTGGGCAGGGAATAAATACTTCAGGTTGCTTTCCACGCTCTTTCTATTAACATTTTTCATCTGACATCTATCTGGCTGCCTACACCGAGTACCAAGACACTTTTCCCTTCTGTGTGGGAGTTGTTGGTTCTGTTCTTTCAACCTGCTGTGCAAATGCACACTCGCCCTCTTGAGCTCTCCCCTTCTTGCCCAGATATCTACTTGGAACAAGCTGTCCCTCAGCATCTGTCTCTTTCCCCAGCACCTCCCTTATGTGATTACGGTGCCAGCATTTTGGATCCTTGAACGCAGAGATACTTCTGAAGAGCTCCAAGCTGTTGGCAGGTGGATTTGCTCTTACACAAAGACCTTTAGGGATGGAGACTGTGGGATTTGGGTTTCTGTGGCTGTTGCTGCAGGATCACACCGTTCCCATGTGTCTCTACTGCAGCAACACAGACGGATTCCAGAGTGGCAAATATGTTGCTGTCTGCCACAAAGATGATCCAAGGGCTGGAGCACCTCAGCTATGAGGATAGGCTGAGGGAGCTGGAGGTGTGCAGCCTGGAGAACACTCTGTGGGGGGGACCTGAGGGCTGCCTTCCAGTAGCTGAAGGGATCCTACAGAAAGGATGCAGAGGGATTTTGCTGAGGGTGTCTGGAGAAAGGCCGAGGGGGAATGGTTTGGAGCTGAGCGAGAGTAGGCTTAGGCTGGATCTTAGGAAGGGTGCTTCAGTATGAAGGTGGTGAGACTCTGAAACAGGTTTCCCACGTAGGTTGTGGATACCTCTTCCCTGGAGGTGTTCAAGACCAGGTTGGATAAGGCTTTGGGCAGCTGAGCCTACTTGACAGGCATCCTTGCCTGCGGCAGGGAGGTTAGAGTAGATGATCTGTGAGGTCCATTCCAGCCTGAGCCATTCTGTGATTCTGAGGAGTATTATTAGCTGCTTTGCAAAGCTGAAGGCAGGGAAAGGGAGATTTCAGGACTGCTCCTGGCTTCTTGCATGTGTGATCATGACTGGGCAGGAAGCAGGTGGTGTTGGGATAACAATTGGATGGTTCAATATTTCCCTCATCCTTCAGTGTGTGGCTGCAGGACACTTCTACCTGGATGCCAGTCAGACTACGGACAGTAGTGGGCTTTGGTGGTTGCATCTCATCCTCTTATTAGGAGAGTCCCTTTCCTGTCTATGAAGGGGTGGTGAAGGACAGGGGTGGGTTCTCTGCTGTGCGTTGGTCACATGCAAAGGGGAGTGGAGCCTTCCTTCCTCTCAATGCCTTTGGATGCCTCTGCCCTGGGGTCAGATCTGTGTTATCACTGACCCCGGGGTGATGCTGTGCTTTAAAAACCTTTACACAGACAGCTTTAGGTGGGTGTCTCTCCACTGGACGAGCTGGCATCTCCCTCTCCCAAAGCTGTGCTGCTGCTGAGTGCTGGCTGAAGATGTCATCATAGACTTGCCCTAAGCAGAGAAAGCAATTGCAGAGCTCTGCTGGTATCTGGAGATCCCTGAGGCCTTGGGTGCAACCAAAGGGCTGATGTCTCTGCTCTGCTCTTTGCCTAGCAAAAGCGATCAGGAGCCTTGATTCAGGCCAGGCAGGGACAGACCTGACACTGGGTCTTTGCAGGCAACACCCAACATGGTTTGAGCCCAGTGCTGGGTCACCAGAATTACCACTTTATGGTCCCCAAAATAAGCAGCTCTTGTTGGGGGTGATGTTTCACTGCCCAGCACTGAGCACTCCCACACCTTTGTGCCTCAGGGACTGATCAGCTCAGTCCAGCCCTATGAGCCTTGATGAGCACACAGCAGCAGCATAGAATCCTGGCATTGTTTTGGTCACAAAAGCTCTCTAAGACATCCACTCCAACCCTCAACCCGACACCACCATGGCCACTAAATCATGGCCATAAGTAGTATGGCCACAGCTTTCTTGAACACCTCCGGGGACGGTGACTCCACCACTTCCCTGTGCAGCCTGTTCCACTTCCTGACCAGCCTTGCAGCAAAGAAATTGTTCCTAATATCCAATCTAAATCTCCTCTGCTTCAACTTGAGGCCATTTTTTTTCTCATCCTGTCATTTGTCACTTGGGGGAGGAGAGATGAACCCACCTCACTGTAACCTCCTTTCAGGGAGCTGTAGAGTGCAGTGAGGTGACAAGGAGCAATGGATGGAAGCTGCAGCACAGGAGATTTCACCTCAATACTAGGGGGAATTTCTTTCCTGTAACGGTCCCAGAGCACTGGCACAGGCTGCCCAGAGAGGTTGTGGAGTCTCCTTCTCTGGAGACATCAAGGCCTGTCTGGATGTGTTCCTATGTGACCTGATTATGGTCTTGGTCTTGCACATGGGTTGGACTCAATGATCTATCTTTGGATCCCTTCCAACCCTTGGCATCCTGTGATCCTGTGAGGTCTGCCCTCATCCTCCTCTTCTCCAGACCAAACACCTCCAGTCCCCTGTGCTGCTCCTCACCAGCCCTGTCCTCCAGACCCCCAGCTTCGTTGCCCTTTCAGCATCCTTCACGCGCACAAAAAATTGACTCCTGCATTATTCCACTGCNCTTTTTAAATTAAACGCACCAACTTTGTGCTGAATTCAGAGTGTGGACATAAAAAAGGGGGTAAAAAAGGAGAGGGAAGGGACATCAGATGGGAATTGCAATTGGATCTTTATATATGCCATCTTNGGGCAAACACTTGAAATTAAGATCAGAGATAAGCCAATTAACATAGGATCGTGGAATGGCTCAGGTTGGAAGCGACCTCGGAGATCGTCTGCTCCACTGTGGGCAAGGACAACTCTCAGCCAGACTTGGTTCCTCCAGACCTCATCTAACCTGGCTTTGAACACCTCCAGAGAGGAGGCAACCACAGCCTCCCTGGGCAGCCTATTCCACTCTCACCAGCCTTGTACTGAAGAATTATAGGATCACAGAATCATAGAATGATTCAGGGTTGGAAGAGACCACATGTAGTTCCAACATCTTGCCATGGCAGAATCATAGAATGGTTTAGGTTGGAAGGGACCTCAAAGCTCATCCTGATCCAACCCCCTGCCATAGGCAGGGACACCTCCCACTAGAACAGATTGCTCAAGGCCTCATCCAACCTGGCCTGGAACACCTCCAGGGAGGGAGCAACTAGAACCTCGCTGGGCAACCTGTGCCAGTGTCTCACCACCCTCACTGCAAACTACTTCCTCCTAACATTCAGTTTCATTCTCCCCTCTGACAATTTAAACCCATTACTTCACATCCTGTCATTACAAAACCTTGTCAATAGTCTCTCCCCAGCCTTCCTGTAGCCTCTTTCAGACACTGGAAGGTCAGTTCAAGGTCTCCCGAAAGCCTTTTCTTCTCCGGGCTGAAGATCCCCAACTCTCACAGCCAGTCCTCTTCCTAAAAATATTCCATCACAGCGATGATGGATGGGTTCACTTCAGCTGTGACTCCCTCAGTTGTTCTAAAATGAAGGGAAGAAGAAGGAAAAAAAAAAATTAAATAAAAAATTATTTAGATCCCAGGTTTAAAATTTGTTTTCCTATCAGTCATGGCCATATTGACTAAAAAAGGAGATTCACAAGGCTCTGCAAGGTCACACCAGAAGGTCATGATATCCAAAAAGCATCCTGGAGAAAGAGAATGTAGAGTTGGAAACTCTTCCTCTGCCTTTCTTAGCCTTGGAGAATTTTGACTGAATAAACTAAGCAGGCAGAGAGGGACCTGGGAGTGCAGGTAGACAGTAGCTGAACATGAGCCAGCAGTGTGCCCAGGTGGCCTGGAGAGCCAATGGCATCCTGGCCTGGATCAGGAACAGTGTGGCCAGCAGGACAAGGGAAGTCCTTCTGCCCCTGTACTTGGCACTGGTCAGGCCACACCTTGAGTGCTGTGTCCAGTTCTGGTCTCCTCAATTCAAGAGAGATGTTCAGATACTGGAACGTGTCCAGAGAAGGGCAATGAAGCTGGTGAGGGTCCTGGAGCACAGCCCTGTGAGGAGAGGCTGAAGGAACTGGGGGTGTGCAGCCTGGAGAAGAGGAGGCTCAGGGCAGACCTCATTGCTGTCTACAACTACCTGAAGGAAGGTTGTAGCCAGGTGGGGTTGGGCTCTTGTCCCAGGCAACCAGCAACGGAACAAGTGGACACAGCCTCAAGCTGTGCCAGGGCAGGTTCAGGCTGGATGTTAGGGGGAAGTTCTTAACAGAGAGAGTGATTGGCATTGGAATGGGCTGCCCAGGGAGGTGGTGGAGTCACCGTCCCTGAAGGTGTTGGAGAAAAGACTGAATGGGGCACTTAGTGCCATGGTCTGGTTGATTGGACAGGGCTGAGTGATAGGTTGGGCTGGAGGATCTTGGAGGTCCTTTCCAAGCTGGTTGATTCTAACTCACTTTTGCCAGGGACAGCAGGAAGCCACAGTAGCCGGGTTTTAGTGTGACATTCCCTCAGTGGCTCTCGTTTTTACTGGGGTGAACAGTGCAGGAAGACATTTTCCTCTGGTTTGGATGAATTAGGTGTAAAATGAGTGAATGGAGAGAGAGCTGACCCTACACGACCTAAGCAATCACACAACGCAGTGGTGCCGACCCAGCCCAGAGGAGGAAGGTGCAGAAATGAACCAAACTGTGGCAGAGATGAAAAAAAAGATCAATGTTGCCATTGTTTGCTTTCATTTCCAGCTAAACAATTTTCCCTGCCATGCCCGTGTGAGTGAGTGGACATTTGTCTCCTTGCTCCTGTTGTGAACTGTCTCCCTCCCTTCAGCTAGCACCTGCTGTGTCCTCTCCAGCCCTTCCGGCTTTGATGCAGCCTCATTTCCCAGCTCTTTGCTGGTGCTCTTCTGTGCTGGGGCAATTTAGTTCCTAGACTCTCAGCCTCATAGGGAATGGTTTGGGTCAAAAAAGACCTTTAAGATCATTTCCTGGCCACAGGCTCTGCTGGCAGCTCCCGATCTCTTCAGTGTTACTTTTCCTTCTTCCCTTTCACCTCAGAGCACAGGGAGCTGCTTTTTACCAAATCCACTCTGCCTTCAGGTGTTCTCCCATCCAACACCACAATCTGCAGTGGGCCCAGGGCCATGATAGGACATTTATTTTGATTTATGTAATTCAAATGACATCTACACTTGACTAGAGGCAGCTTTCTGCCACTGGCCCCGTGGGCCACACAAAGTGCATGGCAACATCATAGAATCATAGAATTGTTTGGTTGGAAAAGCCCTCTGAGATCATCCAGTCCAACTGTCAACCCAACACCACCATGACCATTAAGCCATATCCACATGTGTTTGAACACCTCCAGGGTTGGTAACTTCCATATTTCCCCTCTACCCTACCTGCATGTGAGTTACCATATTGCCTTCACCCTTGGCCATGTTCACTTGCCCCATGAAGAGCCCAGGAGCCTGGATGGGTGCTGCAGTCATTACCCCTGCCGGTCCTTTTGGCCCTAGGTAGTTGTTACTACTTTTGCTGAAGCAGGGTTTGCCAGTGAGATAAATTGATGCTGCATGGCCAAACCATCAGAAGTGGCTGTGGGCACTGGGTCTGCTGGGCAGGGAGGGTGAGAACAAGACTGTGCAGGAGCAGGAGCAAGATCAAGACCTACAAAGCACACAAAGGGCAGAGGGGAGCAAGTCCAATGCCTCCCTCCTCTCTATCGCTCTATGGTTCTTTGTTCAGCATTGCTGGTTGCAAATAACACCAAAACCCAAGTGTCTGGGTTTTGATCATTCCTATCTTCCCCAGCTGCCAACTGTGTGCAGTTCTGGAACCCCCAACAAAAGAAGGACATGGAACTGCTGGAGTCCAGAGGAGGGCCACAAAGATGCTCAGAAGGCTGGAGTACCTCTGCTATGAGACAGGCTATGAGTATTGGGGCTCTTCAACCTGGTGAAGAGAAGGCTTTGAGGAGACCTTGAAGTGGACTACAGGAGTGCTGGGGAGGGACTATTGACAGGGTCTTGTAATGACAGGATGAGGAGGAATGAGTTTAAACTGGCAGAGGGGAGATTTAAACAGGATGTTAGGAGGAAGTTCTTCACAGTGAGGGTGGTGAGGCACTGGCACAGATTGCCCAGGGAGGTTGTGGCTGCTCCCTCCCTGAAGGTGTTGAAGGCCAGGCTGGACGAGGCCTTGAGCGAACTCTTCTAGTGGGAGGTGTCCCTGCCTATGGCACAGGGGATTTGGAACTGGATGAGCTTCGAGGTCCCTTCCAACCTAAACCATTCTATGGTTCTGTCATTCTAAGATGGATTGACTTGTGGCTAGGTGGAGCAGGCACCTGTCTGTTTGGTTATCCAAGTCTCTGATGCAGGTTTATTTTCAGGGGGCTGGACTCCATGATCTCCAGAGGTCCCTTTCAATCCCTACCATTCTGTGATTATACACAGCAAGTTTATAAAATAAAAGTGAGAAGGAATCTCCTAGCATGGCTCCTAGTGGCTCCTCTGTTCCCTGCTGACTGCCCTAGGGTTTGCAAACACTTTTTTGCACAAGTTCAGGATAATCTCAAAAGCCTTAATTAGTTGCAAGTCTGTTTCAGAGTTTCAAGACGGAGAAAAAGATCTCCAAAGGCTTTAAGTACCTCCATTGACTCACCAGCCCAAGATGAATTGCTTAATAGCAAGAGTTTGGAAGGGATGCCCATGGTGGTACAGAATCATAGAATGGTTTAGGTTGGAAGTAACCTCAAAGATCATCCAGTTCCAACCTCCCACCATAGGCAGGGACACCTCCCACTAGAACAGGTTGCTCAAGGCCTCATCCAGCCTGTCCTTGAACACCTCCAGGGAGGGAGCAGCCACAACCTCCCTGGGCAACCTGTGCCAGTGTCTCACCACCCTCACTGTGAAGAACTTCCTCCTAACATCCGGTTTAAATCTCCCCTCTGCCAGTTTAAACCCATTCCCCCTCACCCTGTCATTACATGACCTTGTGAATAGTCCCTCCCCAGCACTCCTGTAGACCCCCTTCAGATATTGGAATAGGTACAGGTGCTGAGGCTGATGTGCTATGGAACTTCTTACCCAGGTGCCAGGAAATGTAGTAGCTCATGCTTGATTGTCCAGGTCTTGGACCTGGCTTGATTTCTTCCTTGGCTTCTCATTTGGCTTGTGTCCTGCTTTCTTGTGTGCTGCCTGTGAGCTGTGTAGCTGATACCAGCCTTCCCTTGACCTACATCTCTTTGCTTCTGGCAGCAAAGAGGGTGGTGTGGTCTAACAAATAGGAGCTGGGTGCCTCTTCCTGAAGGACAGGTTCAAGACCTGCTGCTGCTCTTGGTTTTTAGAGTAACACACACTCAGCTGGGATCTCTGACCACCCAGACTAATGAGATATTACATGGGCTGGGCAGGCCACCCTGACATGTTAAACTGGGACCTTCAGCGAGTGAGATGACCTCAAGAGCTCCATCTTCTTAGCATCTTCTGATCACAATCACAGCAACGACCTTGAGATCCCAGGCAGGTGAGCCATACCCCAGGGATGCTCAAGCACATTGCCATGTTGTAGGAGCACATGGGAGGAGAAGCATAGGTGGAGACACTTCCAAATAACTTTGGCGGGGGGGGGTCAAATCCCATACAGGTGGGGAAGTATGATCTGCACTGACCTGCCCAGGTGGTGGAGTCACTTTCCCCAGAGGTGTTCAAGACAGGTGTGGCCATGGCACTTAGGGCCATGTGTCGGGTTGAAGGTTGGAGTGGATGTCTTAGAGAGCTTTTGTGACCAAAACAATGCCAGGATTCTATGCTGCTGCTGTGTGCTCATCAAGGCTCATAGGGCTGGACTGAGCTGATCAGTCCCTGAGGCACAAAGGTGTGGGAGTGCTCAGTGCTGGGCAGTGAAACATCACCCCCAACAAGAGCTGCTTATTTTGGGGACCATAAAGTGGTAATTCTGGTGACCCAGCACTGGGCTCAAACCATGTTGGGTGTTGCCTGCAAAGACCCAGTGTCAGGTCTGTCCCTGCCTGGCCTGAATCAAGGCTCCTGATCGCTTTTGCTAGGCAAAGAGCAGAGCAGAGACATCAGCCCTTTGGCTTCACCCAAGGCCTCAGGGATCTCCAGACACCAGCACAGCTCTGCAATTTCTTAGAGCTCTTTTCCAGCTGAAGCAATTCTATGAGAATGAGTGCAGATGTGAAAGAGAGAACCTGACTCACATCAGGGGAACTGCTCTGTACCAGAAAATGGAGCATCTGCTCACATCAGGTGAGACCTCACCTGGAGTACTGCATCCAGTTCTGGAGCCCACTATGACAAGAGGGATATGGATGTGCTGGAATGTGTCTGGGGAAGGGCTGTGAGGATGATAAGAGGGCTGGAGCTGCTCTCCTATGAGGAGAGACTGAGGGAGTTGATGCTGTTCAGTCTGGAGAGCAGAAGACTCCGAGGTGACCTTATTTTGGCCTTTCAATATCTTAAGGGGTCCTACAAGAAAGCAGGGAGGGACTTTTTAGGCTATCAGGATGAGGGGGAATGGAATAAAGCTAGAAATGGGTAGATTCAGACTGGATTTTAGGAAGAAGTTCTTCATCACGTGGGTGGTGAGACCCTGGAATAGGTTGCCCAGGGAGGGGCCTCATCCCTGGAGGTGTTTAAGGCCAAGCTGGAGGAGGCTCTAGACAGCCTGATCTAGTGTAAGGTATCCCTGACCATGGCAGGGGGATTTGAACTAAGCTACCCTTGTGGTCCCTTCCAACCCTGACTGAGTCTATGATTCTATGATCTGGAGCAGACAGGGTAGCCTGGCTACCTCCACAGCTGCCTTCACCAGGCAGAGCCAGCACAGCACATCAACCAAGAGATTCCCTGCCTTGTGCAGAGAACAATTTGGGTGCTGTGGAGGTGTCTCCACATGGCAACGACACCCAAAAACGGTGCTGACACTTTCCCCACCTCCCCCTCCACCCCGGGGAAAGCGAAGATGCCCGAGGAATCCCTTTGGACCTGCAATTCAGGCAGGGCAGCAGATGCAGGGATGTGTGATACTCTCTGCCTGGGCATGGTGGGGTCTAGAGCCCCCCTGCTCCCCACCTGGGCAGCACATGGTGAGCCTCAGCTCTCAGCAGCACCTGGGTTTACAGGCCAGTGTGTGAGGGTGAAACCAGGTCCTTAATGTTATTTGAGCATGGATATGGCGGGTGTTGGATTTCTAATTCTTTTTCCCCTCTCCCTCCTCCTTTTTATATATTGCTTTTTTTTTTT
>VWZI01001233.1:35729-46927 GCA_013396835.1 Psilopogon haemacephalus
GGAAAGCCTGTGTGAATTAAAATACACACACACAGACAGACACAGAGGCACATAGAGCCTATAAATATATATATTATATGCGTATTATATATATATGTGTGCGTGTGTGTATCTGGCTGGGTGCTTTTTTTGTTATTGTGTGATAAAGAATCGACAGAGCTGTCTCTGTTCTAAGCTTCAAGAAAGCCTTTTTCTTTCTTTCTTTCCTTTCTTTTTTTTTTTTTTAATTCAGTTGGCTTTCTTTAGCTTTCGCTTGCTAACATATTTTAGGAGCTAATCTTACATATTTACTATTGTATCCTGACTTTTTTTTAACCTTGAAATGCAAGCAAAGACGGAATGAGAAAAAGGAGGGGGGGTGTGGGGGTGGGGAATAGAAAGGATTTGGAAGAGAAAGAACAAGAGGATGTGCCCGTGGGAGCCTGTCACACAATCACAGAATGGGTTGGGTTGGAAGGGACCTTAAAAATCATCTGGTTCCAACCCCCCTGCCACGGGCAGGGACACCTCCTGCTAGACCACGCTGCTCCATGCCTCATCCAGCCTGGCCTTGAACACTTCCAGGGAGGGTACATCCACGACCTCCCCGGGGCAACCTGTTCCAGTGTCTCCCCACCCTCACTATCAATGATTTCTTCCTATTCTCTCTCAATCTCACCTCTCCCTCACTATCAATAATTTCTTCCTACTCTCTCAATCTCACCTCTCCCTCACTATCAATAATTTTTTCCTACTCTCTCAATCTCACCCCTCCCTCACTATCAATAATTTCTTCCTATTCTCTCTCTCAATCTCACCCCTCCCTCACTATCAATAATTTCTTCCTACTCTCTCAATCTCACCTCTCCCTCACTATCAATAATTTCTTCCTACTCTCTCAATCTCACCCCTCCCTCACTATCAATAATTTCTTCCTATTCTCTCTCTCAATCTCACCCCTCCCTCACTATCAATAATTTCTTCCTACTCTCTCAATCTCACCCCTCCCTCACTATCAATAATTTCTTCCTATTCTCTCTCTCAATCTCACCCCTCCCTCACTATCAATAATTTCTTCCTACTCTCTCAATCTCACCCCTCCCTCACTATCAATAATTTCTTCCTATTCTCTCTCTCAATCTCACCCCTCCCTCACTATCAATAATTTCTTCCTACTCTCTCAATCTCACCCCTCCCTCACTATCAATAATTTCTTCCTATTCTCTCTCTCAATCTCACCCCTCCCTCACTATCAATAATTTCTTCCTACTCTCTCAATCTCACCCCTCCCTCACTATCAATAATTTCTTCCTATTCTCTCTCTCAATCTCACCCCTCCCTCACTATCAATAATTTCTTCCTACTCTCTCAATCTCACCTCTCCCTCACTATCAATAATTTCTTCCTACTCTCTCAATCTCACCCCTCCCTCACTATCAATAATTTCTTCCTACTCTCTCTCTCAATCTCACCTCTCCCTCACTATCAATAGTTTCTTCCTACTCTCTGTCTCAATCTCACCTCTCCCTCACTATCAATAATTTCTTCCTACTCTCTCAATCTCAGCCCTCCCTCACTATCAATAATTTCTTCCTACTCTCTCAATCTCAGCCCTCCCTCACTATCAATAATTTCTTCCTACTCTCTCAATGTCACCTCTCCCTCACTATCAATTTCTTCCTACTCTCTCAATCTCACCCCTCCCTCACTATCAATAATTTCTTCCTACTCTCTCAATCTCACCCCTCCCTCACTATCAATAATTTCTTCCTACTCTCTCTCTCAATCTCACCTCTCCCTCACTATCAATAATTTCTTCCTACTCTCTGTCTCAATCTTGCCTCTCCCTCACTATCAATAATTTCTTCCTACTCTCTCTCTCAATCTCTCCTCTCCCTCACTATCCATGATTTCTTCCTACTCTCTCTCTCAGTCTCACCTCTCCCAGCCCAAAGCCATTGCCCTTCATTCTGTCACTCCCATCCCTTGGCAGAAGTCCCTCCTCAGCTCTCCTGTAGACCCTTTCAAGTACTGGAAGGCTGCTCTAAGGTCTGCCTGGAGCCTTCTCTTCTCCCCTTCTCTGGAGACATAATGTGAAACCCATCCAGTGCTAACCTTGATGTGTCACGTTGTCACCTCACTGATGACTGTAGGGTCCTGGGGGAGATGTGGCTTTGAAGTTCACTAAAAGTTTGGGTTCAGCTCCCCCCAAGTCTGCTGGCAATCTCCTTTGCCTTCAGCGTGCCTGATTGTCAAAACCCAAGGTTGGGCGAAATCAACAGTAACTTAGAAGCCAGTTTCAGGAGACTGGAGTGATCTCTATCCTTCCCTAACAGCTGGAGGATGTCTTCTGTTTGGTGTCTACTCTTCAACTGGCATTCAGCCCTTGGGGGAAGAAGAAGGTTCAGGGCAACATTGAATCAGCAGGAAGGAGAGGACGTTCTGGGAAGACCTTAGAACAACCTTCCAGTACCTGAAGGGGCTACAGGAGAGCTGGGGAGGGACTTTTGACAAGGGCTTGTGATGGAGAGGGAATGGCTTTGAACTGGGAGCGGGGAGGCTTAGACTGGAGATTAGGAAGAAATTCTTGACAGTGAGGCAGGTGAGACACTGGAACAGGTTGCCCAGGGAGGGTTTTGGATATGTACCTGAAGGTGCTGAAGGCCAGGTCAGATGAGGCCTCGAGCAGCATGGTCTAGTGGCAGGTGTCCCTGCCCATGGCATGGGGGTTGAAACTGGCGATCTTGAAGGTCCCTTCCAACCCAACCCCTTCTATGAATCTATGAACACCTGCTCACAAAACTGGAATGTCACATGGGAAGATGCCTGTCGTTTCCAACCTTGGGCTTGCTTCCAAGCACAGGTCTTGAGGAGGCCCTGTCTCAACCCTTGCCTAGTGATCCCCAAGAACCCAAGTGCTGTACTGTCCAAGACAAGACTCAAGGCTTGTTATGGCTGGATATTAGGAAAAATTGTCTTTGCTGAAAACGTGGTCAGGGATTGGAACAGGCTGCCCAGGGAGGTGGTGGAGTCACCATCCCTAGAGAGGTTCAAGAAACCTGTGGCCATGACATCGGTGGCCATGGTTGGATGGCCACGGTGGCCTATGATCTTAGAGGGCTTTTCCAGGTGAAATTGTTCTATGATTTTGTGGTTTGGTTTTTTCCTTTCTGATCAGGCTTTGCACTGATGAACAGCTTCCATAAGAGCCTCTCTTTATGCAAAGGGTGTGTGCAATGGCTCCTGGTCCTCAAACACTGTATAAAGCTCAGAGCCGGATGGAGTTAAGGCTCAATCTTCAGGTTTGTATTTTTTTTTTGTTTCACCCCAAAGCAAAAGAGCAACCCCAAGTCATGGTCAGTAAGAAGAAAGCCTTTACTGCATGAGAAACTTCATGCATGATATTTTAATCTAGCAGCATCTCCTCTATCAGTATCAGGCTGATATTTTTGTAAGGGCCTGTGGTGATAGGACAAGGGGCAATGGTTTTGAGCTAGAGCAGGGTAGATTTAGATTTAGAAGTCCTCTGCTGTGAGGGTGGTACAACACTGGAACAGATTGCCAAGAAAGTTGCAGATACCTCATGCCTGGAGGTGTTCAAAGACAGGTTGGATGAATCCTGATCTAATGGGAGGTGTCCCTGCCCATGGCAGGGGGGTTGGAACTAGATGATCACCAAGGTCTCTTCCAGCTCAAGCCATTGTATGATTCTAGGATCTTAGCTTCATAAAGGGAGGACTTATGACGGATTCTCACACATAGGCAAGTCAAAAAGCAGTGGCAGGGGATAGTGAGATGCATTATCTGCAGTTGCAGCCAGGGCTCCCTCGCCTGTGTGCAACTTGTTTGTTGCAGCGTGTAAGGCAATCTCTAGGCAGTGCTGCCTAAGGTGGCCAAATGCTCTCAGAGATGATATTCATGGACCCAGCCAAACATAGATCAGGTCACTTCCCTGCTTTTTCTGTACACGAAGAGGCACTGAGCTTGCCCCTGTGAGGGACCTCTTGCTCTCCTCCAGCAGGAGATAAGGCCTTTTCTGCTGTGACATGCACCGAGTCAGCCACGTGGCTTTCCCCAGCCTGGCGTGAATCTCCCTCAGCTTGCCTGGCATCACAGGTGGGTTGGGAGGCACAGGCTGGTGTCTCACCAGCTCCTGCAGATTTGCATTTCTGTGTTCTTATTAACAATCGCCCAAAGATGCTCATTTCACAGACTCACCTTCATTGTGCCCTCTAATCCACATCCCCAGGGTCTGCTTCTGACATTCAAGCTGCAGAGCAGCTTACAAGGTTTTATTTTATTTTGTTTTTTTTTTTTTTTTCTGCTAGCATCAAACTGCCAAAGGAATCATTGTTTCCTTTTTTTCCACCCCCCTGCGAACATGGACCTCCTTTCTCTATTCCTCTTCCTCCTCAAAATGCTTAAAGAGTTGGCATGATGACAGCATGGGTACAGGAATTCTGGGACTGGTGGTTTCAGTCTGCTCCTAGGCTTAACCTGTTGAGGCTCTGGAAGCATGTCTCAGGAAAACCAGCAGCAAAAAAATCCTGGATGTTCTAGAGATGGATGGTGGAGGGAAAGTGTCATATGATGTAGTCTTCAAAGCATGGAAGTGCATTAATCCTGTGTTCTTGGATGATACCAGAGAGCCAAGACAGGCTCCCTCCCTGGAGGTGTTCAAGGCTAGGTTGGATGAACGACTTGGTCTAGTAGAAAGTGTCCCTGCCTGTGGCAGTGGGATTGGAACTGGATGATCTTCAAGGTCTACTCCAACCTAAACCATTCTATGAACCCATGAGTTGCTCTGTGGAATGACCCACTAGAAAGCCAACAACTTCACAGAATCACAGAACTTTGGAGGGTGGAAGAGACCTCCAGAGATCATCCAGTCCAACCTCCCTGCCAAGGCAGGATCCCCTAGGATAATTCTCACAGGAATGCATCCAGGTGGGTTTTGAAAGTCTGCATAGAAGGAGGCTCCACAGTTTCTCTGGGCAGCCTGTGCCAGTGCTCTGTCACCCTCACTGTAAAGAAGTTTCTCCTCATGTTGAGGTGAAACCTTCTCTGTTCCAATTTGCATCTATTGCCCTTTGTGCATTACCCAAAAGAGATTGCCCCCCTCCACTTGACACCCACCCCTCAGATATTTGTACACATTGATGTCTCAGCCTTCTCTTCTCCAGACTAACCAGCCCCAGGGCTCTCAGTGTCTCTCCATAGGGGAGATGCTCAAGTCTCCTAATCATCCTTGTGGCTCTCTGCTTGAGTCTCTCCAGCAGGTCCCTGTCTCTCTTGAACCAGGGAGCCCAAAACTGGGCACAGTATTCCAGGTGTGGTCTTACCAGGGCAGAGAAGAGGGAGAGTAAAACCTCCCTAGACCTGCTGGACATGTTTTTCTTGATGCACTTCAGGATGCCATCGTCTCTCTTCTGCTGATAGTCACTGCTGTCTCCTGTGCAAGAGTGCTGGTGGCATCTTCTTCCTTGCTGAGGATTGCTATGACAGATCTCATTGTTCTGTGTCTCAGACAGTTTAAAAAACAGTGCTAAAAGTTGGTCTTGGGTTAAATCCATGTAAGTGTAGATGTGGGCATGGCACTTTAGGACATGGTTTATTGATCATGGCAGTGCTAGGCTGAAAGTAGAATTTGCTGATCGTAGAGGTGTTTTCCAACCTTCATGATTCAGGTAGTGACAGGACTAGGGGGAATAGAGCAAAGCTGGAGGTGGGGAGATTCAGATTGGATGTGAGGAGGAAGTTCCTCAGCATGAGAGTGGTGAGAGCTTGGAATGGGTTGCCCAGGGGGGTGGTTGGGGCCACTTCCCTGGAGGTGTTTGCAGCCAGGCTGGATGAGGCTCTGTCCAACCTCTAGAGTAGGTTGTCCCTGGGCATGGCAGGGGGTTTGGAACTAGATGATCCTTGTGGTCCCTTCCAGCCCTGACTGATCCTATGATTCTCTGATTCAGGTGTGGCAAGCTGAAAGCACAGTGTTATGTCCTCTTCTGAGGTGTGAAGTCTTTTCTGTCTTGTGGGAGCTTCCCAAAGTGCTGGGAGTAGCAGTTTCATGGGAGAACCTGGACAGAAGAGCTGCTAGAAAAGTTCCAAAGAAGAGGATTTAATTTGTTTTACTACACCCAGCCTGGTTAGACTTGTTGGAGGCTGTGGTCAACACAAGTTGAAAGGTTCTTGTTAAAAAACAGGTCTTGTGAGGAGCAGCTGAGGGACCTGGGGTTCTTTAGTCTGGAGAAGAGCGGGCTGGAGAAGAGCGACCTCATTGCTCTACCTGAAAGGAGGTTGCAGTAAGGTGGGGGTTGGTCTCCTCTCCCTAATCTCAGGTGAGAGAAGGAGAGGAAATGGCCTGAAAATGTGCCAGGGGAGGGTTAGGTTGGGGAATATGAATAATGTCTTTGCTGTGGCAGCGTTCAGGGATTGCAACAGGCTGCCCAGGTTGGTGGTGGAGTCACTAGCCCTGGAGGTGTTGAAGAAAGGTGTGGCCATGGCACTTGGGTACATGGTTTAGTGGCCAAGTGGTGTTGGGTTGAAGGCTGGACTGGATGCTATTAGAGGGCTTTTCCAACCTCTATGATTCTCTGGTTCTCTTCCACATTGGCTGAAGATGTGTGACATCTCCTAACTCATTTAAGAGAGGACTCCCATTGATCCCTGTCAGCAGCAGTAGCAACAGCTCCTGTTACAGAACAGCCACAGAAGCAAGCTGAGCAATGGATTACATCAAACCATTGCTGGGGTTCTTCTGCAGGACAGTGAAGGCCTTGACTGCATTGACAACTCTCTTTGTCCCCCCAGCATAAACTGCCACACTGTGCCCAGGCTGGTGCTGGGCTCTTTGCTCTGATTTCCAGTTCCACTGCTCTTACTGAGTGCAGGAAGTATGGGAGCAGCCTGGCTGCCTGTTTGGCTTCTGGCTTGCCATGCTCTGCAAAGAGATGGGTGCAATCCTCCTCGTCCTGTGCTCTTCTCCCTTATGTTTTTCCTTTACTTTGCCCTTCCTCATCCTTTCTCTCTTCCTCATCTTCTCTCGCTTCCTTTACTTTGCCCTTCCTCATCCTTATCTTGTGCGAAAAAGTGAGGGGCCTGACCTTGGAAAGTGGTGTCATGTAGCAAGGAACTTCCTGATGCTCCTGAGGTATTTGTAAGGCTGAGCACACCCTGGACATCTACCTGGACCTGAGTAAGGCGTTTGACTTACTAGGTGACATCCTAGGTGACACCCACATGACACCCTAGTCACCAAACTGGAGAAACATGGACCTGGTGGCTGGATAAGGAATTGATTGGATGGTGACATGCAGAGAGTTGTGATCTAGGGCACAATGTCCACCTGGAGACCAGTATCAAGTGGCATCCCTCAGGGCTCAGTGCTGTTTAACATCTTTGTCTGCAATATAGACAGAGGAATCAGTGCACCCTCAACAAGTCTGCAGATGACACCAAGCTGTGTGGCACAGTCAACTTGCTGGAGGGCAGGGACACATCCAGAGGGGTCTGAACAGGCTGCAGAGGTGGGTCCAGGCCAACCTCATGAAATTCAACAAGGCCAAGTGTAAGGTCCTGCACCTGTGCAGGCACAATCCCAAGCACAACTCCAGGCTGGTTGGTAAATGGCTGAGAGCAGCCCTGAGGAAAAGGTCCTGGGGGTCTGGGTGGATGAAAAGCTCAAGATGAGGCTGCAGTGTGAGTGCAGCTCAGACAGCAACTGTGTGCTGGGCTGCAGCAAGAGCAGCTGTGGGCAGCAGGGCAAGGGAGGGGATTCTGCCCCTTTGCTCTGCTCTCCTCAGACCCCACCTGCAGTACTGTCTGCAGCTCTGGAGCCCCCAGCACAAGAAGGACATGGAACTGTTGGAGAGAGTTCAGAGGAGGCCATGAAGATACTCAGAGGGCTGCAGCAGCTCTGCTATGAGGACAGGCTGAGAGAGTTGGGGCTTTTCAGCCAGGAGAAGAGAAGGCTTCCAGGAGACCCTGGAGTAGCCTTCCAGTATCTGAAGGGGGCTACAGGAGGGCTGGGGAGGGACTATTCACAAGGTCTTGTAATGACAGGATGAGGAGGAATGGGTTTAAACTGGCAGAGGGGAGATTTCAATTTGATGTTAAGAAGTTCTTTGCAATGAGGGTGGTGAGACACTGGCACAGGTTGCCCAGGGAGGTTGTGGCTGCTTCCTCCCTGAAGGTGTTCCAAGCCAGGCTGGATGAGGCCTTGAACGACCTGTTCTAGCAGGAGGTGTCCCTGCCTATGTTGGGGAATTGGAACTGAATTATCTTTGAGGACCCTTCCAACCTAAACCATTCTACCATTCTATTCTACTTTTCCTCTTGCACAGTGAAACAAGAGCCCCATGGGTAGCTGACCCAAAGATGTCTCCACTTCAGCTTAGCACTTGTGGCACAAAACCAGCCAAGTCTATCATATTTCTTCCAGTTTCCAGAAGCTTCCAGGCTGCTGGCATCCACCTATAAGATTTCGTGTGGGTTCCCACAGTCCTTACACAAGAATCTCTGCTGTGGATCTCTGAGCTATGGACAGGCTTGAGTCTCTCATCAGTGCCACTCCAGCCTAGAGCACTTTGAATGTTTTTCCTGGCCTTACCACCTATTCATCTACAAATAGTCAATGCCTGAAAATTAGATTCCAAAGAAATGGGTTATAATTAACCTTTTCCTGCCACGCAGTTCCAAGCTTTCTCACTCCAGTCCCACTTTCTGCAGGTGTAATTGCAGTGGTGGCATCATGAGACATCTGCCAGCCTTTCCCAGAGCTCTCTCAGCTTAGGCTCTCTGTTTCTATCTCTTTCTCTTTAATTTCCTGGAATTAGTCATGCTATAACTTCTGTGCACAGCAGGGGAGACTTGGAGAAGGGAGCAGTGCCAAACTCCCTGAAGGATCCCACCTTACCCATCCTTCGCTGGTGCCTGTTTGGGGCTCTGGACTCTCTTGGGCTGGATTTCTCTGCAGCCCTGCTCCTGGCAGCTTTCAACATCACGACTCTGGCTGGTTTTCAGCACCTGTGTCTTTTATGTTCTTGATAATATTTTCATAGACCCCTGTGCTTGGGCAGTGCTTAATAAAGGAACAGTGCCTATCACAATGTCTCCTGTCAGTGAGCAACAGGAGACCAAGCAGATCTTCTGAGACGTTCCCCTCCAGGTTTACCCAAAGCCCACAGTGCCACAGAAGTGCTGCAGTAGCCAATAAAAACATTGAACCTTGCAAACTGGTGCTTGCTAGGGCAGGAAGGTCAATGAAATGCCAGCCAGAGAGAGGTGGCAAGGACTTTGGGATGACCTTTTCAGTGACACCATCCAATTTGTGCTGCTCCGGGTGGGTGCTGGGCTTGCTTGTTGAAAAGGCATCTCCAGCCCTACAGGCACAATGTCCTCCCCCAATGCCTGTCCCTGCACTTCAGCAGCCTCATCCCCCTCATATCCAGCCTTAGCCTCTCCTGCTGTGGTTTAAGCTCATGACTACTTATCTTACCTACCAGGAAGAAAAGCTATCCCTTCCTCTTTCCATAAGCCTTCTCTGTACTCAGAGATTATGGCAGTGGCCCACCTCTCCTCCAGCTGAGCAACCCCAACTTCTCCAATCTTCCCTTAGAGGCATTGTTTTCTGGGGTTTTTTTTTGTTGATTTGGTTTTTTTCCTGATAATTCCCATCTGTGTTCTGTGGAGTCACTGCGAAACCAAAATGAAACAAAACAAAATGAATCAAAACTGCCCAACCAACCAAAAAAAAAACCCAAACAAACAAGCTCACAAAACATAGCAAAACAAAATGAGTCAAAACCAACCAACCAAAAACCAAAACAAAACAAAAAAAAACCCAACACCCAACAAACCCCACAAAACAGAACAAAATGAATAAAAAAAAAAACAACCACCCAACAAACCCCACAAAACAAAACAGAACAAAATGAATTAAAAAAAAAACAAACAAAATACCACCCACCCAAAACACAAAAAAACCTAATCAAAACCAATCAACAAAAAAAACCCCACAAAACAAAATGAATCAAAACCAACCAACCAAAAAAAAACCAAACCCCATGAAACAAAACAGAACAAAATGAATCAAAACCAACAAAAAACCCAAAACAAAACAAAGCAAAACAAGTCTAAAAACACCAACAAAAAACCCCACAAAACAAAACAAAGCAAAACAAAACTAATCGAAACCAACCAAAAAAAACCCAAAACAAAACAGAGCAAAACAAAATGAATCAAAACCAACCAACCAAAAAACAAAAAACCCATGAAACAAAACAGAACAAAATGAATCAAAACCAACAAAAAACCCAAACCACAAAACAAAACAAAGCAAAACAAAATGAATCTTTAAAAAAGCAACAAAAAAACCCACAAAACAAAGCAAAGCAAAACAAAACTAGTCAAAACCAATCAACCAAAAAAATCCCCTCACAAAACAAAGCAAAACAAAATGAATCAAAACCAACCAACCAAAAAAAACCCCAAACACCATGAAACAAAACAGAACAAAATGGATAAAAACCAACAAAAAACCCCAAAACAAAGCAAAACAAAATTAGTCTAAAAACACCAACAAAAAAAAAAAACACAAAACAAAACAGAGCAAAACAAAATGAATCAAAACCAACCAACCAAAAAAAACCCCAAACACCATGAAACAAAACAGAACAAAATGGATAAAAACCAACAAAAACCCCCAAAACAAAGCAAAACAAAATTAGTCTAAAAACACCAACAAAAAAACCCAAACCACAAAACAAAGCAAAACAAAATTAGTCTAAAAAACAACCAAAAACCCACAAAACAAAGCAAAGCAAAACAAAACTAATCGAAACCAATCAACCAAAAAAAAACCCCACAAAACAAAATGAATCGAAACCAATCAACCAAAAACCAACAAACCTCACGAAACAGAACAGAACAAAATGAATCAAAACCAACCAACAGCAAAAAAAAACCCCAAACCAAAACCCCACAACCCAAAACAAAGCAAAACAAAAAGAGTAAAAAAAAACAACAACCCCCCCCAAAACTAATCAAAACCAATCAAGCAAAAAAAACCAACCCCACAAAACAGAGCAAAACAAAATGAATCAAAACCAACCAACCAAAAAAAGCAACAAACCCCATGAAACGAAACAGAGCAAAATGAATCAAAACCAACAAAAAAAACCCAAACCACAAAGCAAAGCAAACCAAAATGAGTAAAAAAAACC
>VWZI01001233.1:47241-57300 GCA_013396835.1 Psilopogon haemacephalus
ACACAAAACAGTAAAAAACAAAGCAAACCAAAATGTATCAAAACCAACCAACCAAAAAAGCCCAGAAAACAAAACAAAGCAAAACCAAATGAATCACAATCAACCAACCAAAAAAAAAAACAACTCAAAACCCACGAAACAAAAGAAAACAAAACAAAGCAAAATGAATCAAAATCAAACAAGAACAAAAAAAAAAAACAACCCCACAAAACAAAGCAAAACGAAACTAATCAAAACCAACCAACCAAGAAAAAAAAAACAAACCTGCAAAAAAAAACAAAGCAAAGCAAAATGAATCAAAACCAACCAACCAAGAAAAAAACCCCAAACCTGCAAAACAAAACAAAGCAAAGCAAAATGAATCAAAACCAACCAACCAACCAAAAAAAACCCCACCCCATAACAATAATCATAGGAAAATAGAGATTCCAATTTTGGCCAACAGTTTTGTATGAATTTCTTCCAGTTTCAGGAAATTGCTTCATTTTTTTTTGCCATGTTCTAAACCTGGTGAAACTGAATGGTAGGGCTTGGAAGGGACCTCCAGAGATTGTCATGTCCAACACAGCTGCCAAAGCAGGATCACTCAGGGCAGGTCATGCAGGAACATAGCCAAACAGGTCTGGAAAGTCTCCAGAGAGAAGGAGACTCCACAGTCTCTCTGGGCAGCCTGCTCCAGGGCTCTGTCACCCTCACTGTAAAGAAGTTTCTCCTCATGTGGAGGTGGAACCTCCTGTGTTCCAGTTTTCAGCACCACGAACCTAGCTGGTTTTCAGTGCCTGTGCCTTTTACGTTATTGATAATATTTTCATAGACAATATCCATTGTCCCTTGTCCTATCACAGGACAACCGCCGAAGAGAGCCTGGCCCCTTCTTCTTGACACCCATCTCTCAGATATTTACAAGCATTGATAAGATGCTCTCTCAGTTGGCTCTCAGCCTTTCATCATAGTACAGAATCACAGAATCACACAACTTCAGAGGTTGGAAGGGACCTCCAGAGATCATTGACTGCAATCTCCCTGCCAAGGCAGGACCTCCTAGGGTAGCCTGCACAGGAAGGCATCCAGGTGTGCTTTGGAGACTTTCAGAGGTGTTCCAAGTCCCTTCATCATCCTCATAGCCTCCGTTGGACTCTCTCCATCAGATCCCTGTCTCTCTTGAACTGGGGAGCCCAAAACTAGACACTGTATTCCCAGCAGGGCAGAACAGAGTGGAAGAAGAAGCTCCCTAGGACTGCTGGACACACTTCTTATGGAAATGCAGTGCTTTGATTCTTCCAGATAAAACGATGATTCATTTTTTAAAGCATTATGGATTGTGACTATTTGTTTCCCTTTTAAGCCACTACCTAGTTGGAATGGAGACATTAATTGCAAAACCCAAGAGACCCAGGGAACCAGGGTGGCTCCTGAGCCCTTTGGTCTGACCCACTGGTGTTGAAATGCTCATAACAAAAAATCCTGTTCAGAAATTTCCCAGAGGTGCTGGTAAAATCCATCCAGTAATTTGCTTCCATTCAACTACTCTGGAGGAGTTGCTCTAATAATTAAAAACTCTGCTGTGATCTTCTCCTCTTTCTTCTTGGAAACCACCTGCCCTCAAGTTCAGAAGCAAGAGTTGGCTCTGAACTGCCCGTGGGAAGAAAAGGATTTGTAGTTTGCAAGATATGCTTTGGTTTCTCGTAGATTATAGAGTGGTTTGGATTGGAAGGAACTACAAAGATCATCTTCTAGATCCAGTCCTCATCTTGCCACAGTCAGGGACACCTCCCACTAGCCCAGGTTGTTCACAGCCTCATCCAACCTGGCTCTGAACACCTCCAGGGAGGGCTGATCCCTGAGCAACCTGTTCCACTGTCTCACCACCCTCACTGCCAAGACTTTCTTCCTAATCTCCAGCCTAAATCTGCCCTCTTCCAGCTTTACTTATCCTGTCACTCCAATCCCCTGTCGAAGGCCCCTTCCCAGCTCTCCTGTAGCCCTCTGCAGGTACTGGAAAGCTGCTCTAAGGTCTTGTGGTGGGTCAGAAACTTTCCCTCCCACTCTTGAAATTTACCCAACGAGCTCAGGGGACTTGGAGGTGAGAGGAAGCAATATTTACAGCATGGCAAAATTTACAAGCACATATTGGATAGGGCTGGGTGATAGGTTGGACTGGATGATCTTCGAGGTCTCTTCCAACCTGGCTGATTCTATTCTATTCTATTCTATTCTATTCTATTCTATTCTATTCTATTCTATTCTATTCTATTCTATTCTATTCTATTCTATTCTATTCTATTCCATTCCATTCCATTCCATTCCATTCCATTCCATTCCATTCTATTCTATTCTATTCTATTCTATTCTATTCTATTCTATTCTATTCTATTCTATTCTATTCTATTCTATTCTATTCTATTCCAATCTATATACACAAAATATTTACAAGTATTTACAATTATATACAAATTAGAAATAACATAGAAATCCAAACACCCTCCCGGACAAAGGAAACTGCCCAGAAGGGGCTCAAAGCTACTCTCTCTCTTTCCCTCTTTATTTCCCTCCCTAGACAGACAAACAAAACAACCAGCAAAACTTATGTTGTTCTGTATTAGTGGAGGGATATCAGAGCAGAGCTAAGATGAAGCAGATGGAAGCAGAGTCCTAGAATGAAGTGGGACAAACTGCTTATATTTTGGCTTTTTGTCCCTCTTAGCAAACCAATGAATGATGTAGACTTCATCATTATTTTATTTTCACAACCAATGATCTAATTTCTCTCATTAAAATATTCCAGTTAACCTCAAACCAGCACAGGGCTCCCTGAAGCCTTCTCTTCTTCAGGTTTAACAGCCCCAACTCTCACAGCTTGTCCTTATAGGGGAGGTTCTCCAGCCCTCTGATTATCTTGGTGACCCTCTCCAACAGTTCCAGGTCCTTCTTGTGCTGGAAGCACCAGAACTGGTCACAGTGCTGCAGATGTAACCTCAGCTGAGCAGAGGGGCAGCATCCACCCCCTCTTCCGTCTGCTGGTCTCATTGCTTTTGGTGCAGATGGGGACACATAGATGGGATGTTGAGGTCACAAGGTGTGGCACTTCCCATGGATGGCACCTTTCAATCTCATCCAGCTACTCCATGGCTGGGCGTGAACCGGGTGCTCTGGGGAGGTGTGAAATCCAGTGGGGTTGAGTAAAAGGCCAGAAACACCAGAATAGTCCCATAGAGTGGGACAGGCTGCCATTCCCCTGGAAATAAATGGAAGGACAAGGAGCATCCAACGTGGCATAACAAAGCGCTGGGAAAAGATAGGAGCGTAAAGAAAGAACCTATAGTGAAAAATGGAGAAGGGGAAGAGAACTAAACAAGAATATACAGTCAGTTAAGGCTTGCAGGGAAAAGATAAGGCCAGCTCAGAGAGCAGAAAGGCTTAAGGGGAATAAAAAGAGCTTTTACAATTATATCAGGGAAAAGGGAATACTAGAGAGAAAGTAGTTCCATTAATAAATGAAGAGGGAGACAAAATCAATGGTGCTGCTAAAATGGTCGAGCTACTGAACTCTTTTGCTCCAGCAGTATTTAACAAGGTGAGAAGAGAAGAGGGGACATAGAAGTTATAAAATAATGAGGGGTTTGCCAGTGTGATTCCTCAGAGGAAAAGTGGTTTAAAGCAGAAGGCACCTTGGAAGAGGCAGGACAACAAATAGATATTCACGCCCATGCGTTTTGGGGGCTGCTCCATTAAATCAGTGGCAATTACTCCTGCAGAAGAACAGGGGAAACAGGTAAGCGTGGCCAAATGCAGGATGGATATTTTTTTATCTTAAATGACCAGCCCTGCAACTGAACCTCCTCACCATCTACTGAGCTTAGTACCCCATTAGGCAGTGAAATAGTTTCCTTACACGGGAATGTTAATATCAAATGGTAGAAGCATAGAATCTCTGGGGCTGGCAAAGCTCTTTAAGACCATTGAGTCTAACCATTCTCTAACTCTACCAAGGGGCTTGCTGGAGAGGGCACAGCAAAGGGCTGCAAAGATGCTGAGGGCACTGGAACATCTCTTTGATGAGGAAAGACAGAGAATTGGGTCTGCTTAGTCTTGGGAAAGAGCAGCCTGAGGGGGATCTCAGCAATGCTGATAGTTTGAAAAAGAGGAGGCTGTGGAGAGACCTCATGGCTGTCTACAGCTACCTGAAAGGACGTTATGGAGAGGTTGGTGCTGGTCTCTTCTCACAGGTAAATAGTGAATAGAACAAGAGGGAATGGCCTCAAGCTGCCACTGTGTAGGTTTAGACTGGACATTAGGAAAAAAAAAAATTCAGGGAAACAGTGGTCAGGCACTGGAATGTGCTGACTGGGACTGGGGAGGTGGTGGAGACACCAACCCTGGGTATGTTTAAAAGTCATTTGGATGTAGTGATTTGGGCTATGGTTTAGGGTGCACCTTGCAGAGTAGGGATATGGGTTGGACTTGGTGATCCTGAGGGGCTTTGCCAGCCTGAATGTTTTGTGTAACTCTGTGATACTTCAAGGGTGGGCACCAGGAGGATGGAGCCAGACTTTGTTCAGTGGTGCCCACTGACAAGACAAGGGTTAAAGGGCAAAAGTTTGAACACAGGAAGTTCCATCTACAGGTGACAGAGCCCTGGAGCAAGCTGCTCAATGAGGTGGTGGAGTCTCCATCTCCGGAGACATTCAAAACTCTCCTGGGTGTGTTCCTATGTGACTTTCTCTAGGTGACCTTGGCTTGGCAGGGGCATTGGACTTGATGATCTCCAGAGGTCCTTTCCAACCCCTACCTTTTTGTGATTCTGTGAAAAAGCAGATTTACAAAAAGTCTTGGAGAACAGCAAGATTCTAAAACCCAACAGCACTGCTCAAGCTCTGCACTGGTTACACCACACAATCAATTAACCAGGTTGGAAAAGACCTTTGAGTCCAACCTGTCACCTAACACCCATCACAGTGGAGCCTTCTGGAGAATTTAGGGGAAAGGAAATGAAGTTCTGCAAAACAAGCCGCAGAGAATTCCATTTCTGAAGAGGGACAAGAAAAAGCCTCATTTTGGGGGTATTTCACTACTTGTCACAACAAAACCCCCCCAAAAAAAACCCAAAACTGTAAAGAATGGCACTTCTGAAAATTATTTATCTATCTATCTATCTATCTATCTATCTATCTATCTATCTATCTATCTATCTATTAATTTAGGTATTTATTTATTTATTTCCCCCCTTAGCAGAATCTGGGTATTAAATGACTCTTTTAAAGGCCAGTAATTTATTCAGTTTATATTGGGAATGTAACCATCCTGGTGGTTTTGTCATTTTTTTTAGCTATCCTGCTGCAGAAATGCCTTGTGATGATTCTCCAGCCTGGTGAAATTAGAAAATGGTGCTCAGATAAAATGCAACCAGGAGTGAGTGGTAGGTNAAAATTAAAATCAGAGACGTTCTTCCCATCAAGTGGTTGGCCAGAGGCAGCAGCTTCCCAGAAGTCTGAGGCGTTTCAGCTGATAAATTCAGCTGATAAACGCAGTGTTTCAGCGGGTAAAATTGGGGAAGACAATCTTGTAATGCAAGGCTTGTGTGCTGCCTTCTGCAAGCGCCTGCCAATCATCCCCCTAGGAGGGACTGCGATGCCAGCCCATGGGAGGCTTGGCTGCTCGCTCCCGCAGCAATGCTCGGGGTCAAAGTTACACTTTGGTTGCTCACCAGAGACCATCAGGCTAATTTTCACAGAATTGTAGAATCACGGAGCGTCAGGGGGCTGGAAGGGAACTCGAGAGCTCATCCAGTTCAACCCCCACTGCCAGAGCAGCATCACCTAGAGCAGATCACACAAGAACACATCCGTGCAGGTTTGGAATATCTCCAGAGAGGGAGACTCCACAACCCCCCTGGGCAGCCTGTTCCAGGGTTCTGTCACCCTCACAGGGAAAAAATTCCTCCCCGTGTTTCTAAGAAACTTCCTCTGCCTCAGCTTCCACCACTGCCCCTTGTGCTGTCACTGGACATCACCCAGCAGAGCCTGGCTCCAGCCTCCTGGCACTCACCCTGCACATCTTTATGCACATTGATGAGGTCACCTCTCAGTCTCCTCTTCTCCAAGCAGCACAGCCCCAGCTCCCTCAGGCTCTCCTCATAAGGGAGATGTTCCATTCCCTTCACCATCTTTGTGGCTCTGTGCTGGGCTCTCTCAAGCAGTTCTCTGTCCCTCTTGAACTGAGGGCCAAGAACTGGACACAATATTCCAGATGTGGTCTCACCAGGGCAGAGTAGAGTGGCAGGAGAACCTTTCTTGACCTCTCACCACAGCCCTTCTAACCCACCCCAGAATGGAATTTGCCCCCCCCAGGCCACAAGAGCACATTTCCCTTGTTCCCCTTATTTCTTTAATTATTTTCTGATTTTTTTTACATTTTTTTTTTTTTTTTAAGCCTTTGTGTTTCTTCAAGTCCCTGAATGGGAAGGGGATTCACCAGCACTGACCTTTGAGAGCCCATTTGTATGGGGCTTTGTTACTGATCTTTATTTGTGGGCTTCATGCACTTGGCATCATCACAGCTGACATCAACTGTGTGACGAGCTGCAGTGTTATTTCCATTGTTTCCACAGAATTACAGAATTGTTTCTCTTGGAAAAGACCTTTCAGATCGTCCAGTCCAACCATTCTCTATCTCTACCAAGCCTGGGGCTCAGTCATGTTCCTCAGCACCACAGATCTGCCTCTTTGAAACACCTCCAGGGATGGGGATTCAACCACCACCCTGGGCAGCCTGTGCTAGTCTTTGAGAACCCTCTCATAGAATCACAGAATGGTTTAGGTTGGAAGAGACCTCAAAGATCATCCAGTTCCAACCCCCTGCCGTAGACAGGGACACCTCCCACTAGATCAGGTCTCTCAAGACCTCACCCAGCCTGGCCTTGAACACCTCCAGGGAGGGAGCAGCCTCTTTCAGTCCAGAAGTTTCTTCTAATGTCCAACCTAAACTTGGTGCAACTTGAAGCCATTTCCTCTTGTCCTATCACTTTTTAGTGGGAAGCAGAGCCCAACCTCTACCTCACTGCAACCTCCCTTCAGGGAGCTGTAGAGAGCAATGAGGCCTCCACTCAGCCTCCTTTTCTCCAGGCTAAAACATCCCCGGCTTCCTCAGATGCTACTCACCAGCCCTGCTCTCCAGACCCTTCACCAGCTTTGTTGCCCTTCTCTGGACCCTCTCTATGTCCACATTGTCTATGTTCTGGTGACCCCATCTATCAGGGAAGCTCCTTAGTTCTTGTAAACACATCTCATCTGAGCTAAGGACCATGGCAATTGTGGTTTCAGATGGGCCATCTGTCACTGCTCCAAGCCACCTAGCCTGAGTTTTGGGATGTGATCAAAGCAGCCTGAGTAGGAACTCTCAACGAGTCTCACAACGATGATAGCCACAATTTTGCTGCATCCTCAAGGACCATTGAGCTCTCCCTCACGCAAAATCCTTCTCAATGCATGCAGGAATGAAATGTGATTCTTCTTGTAACCACAGCTACTCAGATACTTTTTGAGTTGAGGCAATTCCCCATCAGAAAAGGACGTTTTGCCAAAAATGAAAATTTTCTGTGGGAAGATTGATTTTCACGGAATTCCTTTCCAGGCAAATGAAATGAAATGCTTGCTTTTGGTGGCAAAGTTTATCTCTGCATCTGTGCCAGTGGCTCACAGACTTCCCAGAAAGCCTATCCTGCAGTTTAGGGGGATATAGAATCATAGAATGGTTTGCATTGGAAGGAACCTTCAAGCTCATCCAGTTCCAAGCCCCTGCCATGGGCAGGGACACCTCCCATTAGCCCACTCTGCTCAAGGCCTCATCCAACATGGCCTTGAACACCTCCCATAAGAGGACATCCATAACTTCCCTGTGCAGCCTTTTTCCAGTGTCTCACCAGCCTCGCTGTCAAGAATTTCATCCTAATCTCCAGTGTCAATCTCCCTGCTTCCAGCTCAAAGTCATTGTCCCTTGTCCTGTCACTGCCAGCTCTCATCACAAGTTTCCTGTGGTAGACTTGTGGTTTCTTGTGGGCTCAGGCTGGAATGGATCAGGAACATCAGTCCAGATGGTAATGATCTGCTCAAAATATTTTCCTTCACTTTTCCTTCCAAGAGAAAGCTTCAGGGTTTTGCCATTCACTGTGGCCTTACACTAAACCTTACTCTAGACCAGCCTCAGGGTGAAGATCTACGTTTTTTAGTAATCTGTTTGGTCAGAACTCTGGAACAAGCTTCCCAGGGAGGTTGTGGAGTCTCCCCCTCTGGAGATATTCAAACCTGGACCTGTTCCTGTGTGATCTGGTCTAGATGATCCTGCTCAGGCCGGGGGATTGGACTGGATGAGCTTTTGAGGTCCCTTCCAGTTCCTGCCATTCTGTTATTCTGTGAGCTTTACCTGCAGCAAGTCTCCTTAGCAAGAGACAAATCAAGGTCACATTGCAATGGACTCAGCAGAGGCCCCACAATTCCCCAGTGATGCAATGGTGGTGCAGTGAATGCATCTCCAACTTGCTACCAGGAGAAGGTTTTTAACCTGTGTCTGTTCCTCCTGGTGCCAGCTGTGACTGCCTTTCTCTGCCAGTAATCCTATTATGGTTGGATAGGATGGTCTTACAAGTCTTCTACAATGATTCCAGGATTAATAAAACCAACTGGAGGACAGTAAAGATCCTTCCTTCATCACAGGATGCTGAGCCTCGTGTGTGTGTTTGCTCCCATAACATTGGGAAACTGGCCACAGCCCAGGTTTTGTGTTGGATGACCTCCAAAATCCTACCTGTGCAATGAAAACTGCTGAAATCAGAAAGGGACAGAAGAAAACAGGGATGAGTGACACCTCAAAATACCTCTGGTGGCTGAGGAGCAAGCCATTTTCTCCGGATCTGTCTGGGGCATGCAAAAGAGAGGTTGAGGAGTTTCCTTCTCTAGAGACTTTCAAGATCCACCTGGATGTGTTGCTGTGTGACCTGCCTTCAGTGATCCTGCTTTGGCAGGGAGGGTGGACTGAGTAATCTCCAGACATCTCTTCCAACCCATAACTGTGACTCTATGTCATTCCCCAAATAATTGGTAGTTAGCATCCCCCCAGCTTGTATACCCATCTGTCAGGTTTGTAGTGCACCACAGAATGGGTTGTGTTGGTAGGGACCTCTGAAATTCATCCAGTCCAGCTTCATTTTGAGACATCACCAATGTATCGTAGACTAAAATGTAGGAAGGGACCTTTAAAGCTCATCTAGCCCAAGCCCCCTGCAGTAAGCAGGAACATCTCCAACCAGGTCATGTTGCTCAGAGTCCCATCAAGCCTGACCTTCAATGCTTCCAGGGATGGAGCCTGTACCAACTGCCTGGCATGGAATCATAGAAAGGGTTGGGGTAGAAAGGACCTTCAAAGGTCACCCAGTCCAACCTCCTCTGCTATCAGCAGGGACATCTTCAAATAGATCGTGCTGCCCAGAGCCCTGTTGAGCCTCACCCTGAATATCTCCAGGGATGAGGCCTCAACCTCCTCCTTGGGCAACCTGTTCCAGTGTCCCACTACCCTCATGGTAAAGAACCTGTTCCTGCTGATGTTCTGTGCAGAGGTCCCTCCTCCTCCCTCAGTTTAATTCTTCTTGCCTGCTCCCCATGTGGCATCTTCAGGGATAAATTTCAGCCCTGAAGACCTTTAGACAGCTCCTGACTTTTAACACCGCGAAGGACAGAAGCAGCTTCCCCAGATGCTCCGACAGGGCTGCTGCAACCTCTCACCCCACCACCTCCTCCACGCCTCAGGCAGCCGCTCAAACAACAAGCAGCCTTTCCCTGTCGGGTGGCTTTGGGAAGGCACCTTGCAGCCCTGCAGGGGACACGGCTCTAGCAGACCACCAGAAACAGCCTGGCCTAACCCTTCTCGGCTCTGCCTGAACGCACAAACCCCATTTCCTATTTATTTTGTGCCCTTGGTTCGTTTGTTTGCCTTGGACCACCCCGCTGGACCTGGGAGAAAGATGCTCGGGAGAAGCTGGGGGGGGAGAGGGAAAGGAGGGAAAAAAAA
>VWZI01001234.1:14178-31874 GCA_013396835.1 Psilopogon haemacephalus
GAAGAGAAGAGAAGAGAAGAGAAGAGAAGAGAAGAGAAGAGAAGAGAAGAGAAGAGAAGAGAAGAGAAGAGAAGAGAAGAGAAGAGAAGAGAAGAGAAGAGAAGAGAAGAGAAGAGGCGAGGCGAGGCACTGGCTTATGAACTAAGATAGCAGAAAGAAGAATAGGTTAGCAATATCACAACATCCTGGGACAACCAGATCCATCCCCTGGGACAGGTGTTGGTCCTTGTAGTTTTCTTAGGGGAACCTGGGACCCCTCAACACTAGGTCAGTGTGCATATATAGACATCTAAGCCTCACATCTTTTCACAGCTGCCTCCTGCAAGATTTATTGTGATTCACAGGGATGCTCCTGTTATCAAATTAGGGCTGCATTAAAAAGCCCTAAGGCCACTTTACATTAATAATTAGCCTACAAACTGCCCAACTGCTGCTGTGGCTGTGGCAGCAACGTGGCCTGAGTGAAGGGACATATGGGTTGTGTTCTATTAATTACCTGAGCACTGGACTGTGCT
The DNA here is from genome assembly GCA_013396835.1 of Psilopogon haemacephalus. Taxonomy (NCBI): domain Eukaryota; kingdom Metazoa; phylum Chordata; class Aves; order Piciformes; family Megalaimidae; genus Psilopogon; species Psilopogon haemacephalus. The sequence goes on from VWZI01001234.1 coordinate 14,694, forward strand.
GCTGACATGGAGGGAGCTCAGAACCTGTTGTCCCTGCAGCTGCTGTGACAGAGACAGAAGCAGGGAGTTTATTTAGGGGAGCATATTGCCCATTTAAGGAGTGTTAATGGCCCCTGACAAACTCATTCCTAAGTGTGCTCTGCTACTCACAGGTGAGCACAGGCTCAGGGACGTTTGCAGAGAGACTGGGACAGGCTGAGAGCTGGACAGAGAGGAACCTAATGAGGGTCAACAGGGATCAGTGCAGAGTCCTGCAGCTGGGGAGGAAGAACAAACTGCAGCAGTGCAGGTTGGGAGGTGACTGCTGGAGAGCAGCCCTGGGAGTGCTGCTGGGCACCAAGCTCTGCATGGGCACTGCAATGTGCCCTGCTGGCCAAGGAGCACAATGGGGTCTCAGAATCATGGAATAGTTTAAGTTGGAAGGGACCTCAAAGATCATCCAGTTCCAACCCCCCCACCATAGGCAAGGCAGTAGAGGGGCATTAAGAGGAGTGTAGTCAGCAGATGGAGAGAGGTTCTCCTCTCCCTCTACTCTGCCCTGCTGAGGCCCCAACTGGAATATTGCATCCAGCTCTGGGATGCCCAGTACAAGAGGGACAGGGATCTGCTGGAGAGAGTCCAAGGGAGGGCTGCAAGGATGCTGCAGGGACTGGAGCACTGCCTGCTGAGGAGAGGCTGAGAGCCCTGGGGCTGCTTAGTCTGATGAAGAGAAAACTTAGAGGGGATCTAAGTAATGTTTATAAATATCTGATGGCTGGGGGGCAAGAGGGAGAGGGCAAACTCTTCCTGATCACACCCTGGCACAGGACAAGGGGCAAGGGATGGAAAGTGCAGCACAGGAAGCTGCAGCTCAAAGTGAGGAAGGACTTCTTGAGTATAAGGGTGAGAGAGGCCTGGCACAGGCTGCCCAGAGAGGTTGTGGAGTCTCCTCCTCTGGAGCCTTTCCAGCTCTGTCTGGATGTGTTCCTGTGCCACCTGTGCTGGATTCTCTGCTCCTGCTCTGGCAGGGCGGGGTTGGACTTGATGATCTATGGATGTCTCTTCCAATCCCTATAATCCTGTGATCCTGTGATTTTCCTTAATGAATTTTTCTAGTCGTCAGCAGGTGAGAGTCTATTACCCCCCAGAATAAGGCAGAGAGGAAAGTTTTGCTAATTTTCAACAAGCAGAGCTGGGTTTCTCCAGACATGCTTGCACAGGCAGGTTAAGGCAGAGTTGCTGTCGAGGGAGTCAGTGTAGCTGCCAGGCTCTAGAGGGTTGCTGGTAGGAAATGGCTGGGTTGTTTTCCTGTGAAAATAAATTATCTAAGCAATTACTCCTTCTTTATTCTGTTAGGCAAGCCTCTGTGCAGCGAGCTGCCTCCCTCAAATGTGATTTTTAATGCAGAAATGTAATCTGAAGAGCTTAGGCAGCAGTCTGCAGTCTAGGGGGTGTGTGGGAATCATCCATCCGGGCTGTGTTATTGCCCATTATTTGTGGGGAGAAAGTGGCTTCTTCCCTGGGGTTTTGTTATTGATTATTGGCTTGTTTGGCTGTTCCCACCCCCCATACACATATTTGTTAATTCAGCCAGACTAGACTCAGCCAGGCTGGAAGATGAGGAATGAAGTTTTATAGTCACAGCTCAGCACCATAGACAAGCAGATATTTACAGCTATGTACATTAAAAAGGTGTCAGCTTGAGTCTGGCTCCTCTTCTTCTGTCCCTGGCTGCCTGGCAGCAGAGCCCAAGCCCAGCTGGCCACAACCTCCCTGCAGGGAGCTGCAGAGAGCAATGAGCTCTGCCCTCAGCCTCCTCTTCTGCAGGCTGCACACCCCCAGCTCCCTCAGCCTCTCCTCTTGGGGCTGTGCTCCAGGCACCTCCCCAGCCTTGCTGCCCTTCTCTGGGCACGTTCCAGCACCTCAATATCTCTCTTGAATTGAGGGGCCCAGAACTGGACACAGTACTGAAGGTGTGNGGAGAGGAGAGGAGGGGAGATTCAAGGAGAGGAGAGGAGATTCAAGGAGAGGAGAGGATGAAATGAAAATAGAAGGGAAGAAAAAAGCAAAAGAATAAAAAAAGGAAAAAGGAAAAGAAAAAAAGAGATGGAAAAAAAAGAAATTAAGCAAAAAGCAAAAGAAAGTGGAGGTGAAAATAAAAGAAAATGGAAATGAAAATCAAAGAAAAGAGAAGGAAAAGACCAGAGAAAGGGAGCCTGAGATAAAATTTTACACTTGTGTGTTCTATAGAAATCTTGGGCAGTTGTTTTTTTTTTTTTTTTCCTTTTATTCTGTGTATTTTCATGGGCATTATGCAAAACACCCAGAGAAAATGAATCCACGGTAATGGCATTCAGATAGATGAAATAATATTGCTCCCATATGAGTTCAGTACTAAGCACAATCTGCCAGGCAAGCATGAACAATCTATTTAACTAAACATTTATTTCTCTGAAGGAAGAGTCCCCACTTAGTACTCTGTGCTCACATGAGGGTGTTTTTTGGTTTTGTTTTTTTTTGGACTATACATCAGCTTTCTTAATGCCAAATCAAATAGCCTGATGTCTATGCAAATACTGCACAATAGCATCCCATAAATTGCAGTCGTTTGTACTGCAGCGTGTTCCTCCTTTAGGCTTTAGCATTGTATCCTTAGGATAAATGAATCACAGAGTCACAGATGGTTAGGGGCTGGGATGGACCTCCAAAGCTCAGCCAGTCCAACTCCCCCTGCCAGAGCAGCAGCACCTAGAGCAGATCGCACAGGAACACATCCAGGCAGGTCTTCAGTATATACAGAGAGGGAGACTCCACAACACCCTTGGGCAGCCTGGTCCAGGGCTCTGTCATCCTCAGAAGGAAAATATTTTTCTCATGTTGCCATGGAACTTCCTATGCCTCAACTTTCACCCATTGCCCCTTGTGCTAGCATTGGGCATCACCCAGCAGAGCCTGGCCCCAGCCTCCTGCCATTGGGCATCACCCAGCAGAGCCTGGCCTCAGCCTCCTGCCATTGGGCATCACCCAGCAGAGCCTGGCCCCAGCCTCCTGCCACTCACCCTGCACATCTTTATCCCCATGACTGAGGACCCCCCTTCAGGCTCCTCCTCTCCAGGCAGCACATCCTCAGCTCTCTCAGGCTGTATTCATCATTCTCCTTCTTGCAAATTCTTTGCCAAGTTTGATGTCACTTTTACCTCACTACCCTTCATGAAAGGAAAGTGGGATAAAAAAGGGAGCACTGCAATGCTATATTAAGCTCAGGCAATTTTGGATAAGGCAGTTTAAAGCTTGGAATTCATGTCCTGAAAAGTCCAGCCAGAGAAATGTAATAGTAAATGGCCAGTCAGGTAAAACGGCTGTAATAGAATGTGTCAGATAAACTTGATTTTATATCCTTTAGGATATTAAACAGTGTAATGCTAAACCAAGAACCTCACAGAAAACCATTGCTGTCTTTGGCATCCTTAAACGACCTATCCACTGGAAAAAAAAAAAAAATAAAGTGAAGCTCTAAGAAGTGCTTTCTGCTTAGGCATCAATGGCTGTTATTTTCTGTAGTTTATATTGCCACAAAACTTCTTGGATTTCATTAATTTTTTTTTTATTCATCCAAAAAATGAAGCAAAATTAGACTCTGAAAGCCTAAAATAAAAAACTTTTTAAAAGATTTGTTAAGGTTGGAAGTGACCTCAAGGAGCATCTAATTCCAATCGCCCTGCTGTGAGTACTTTTGCTCCATTTCCCCTGCTCCTGTCACGTTGCTGAGGTTGAATAATTTCATAGGATCATAGAATTGTCAGGGCTAGAATGGACCTCAAGGATCATTTACCTCCAGTCCCCTGCCATAGACAGAGACACCTCACACTAGTTCAGTTTGCTTAGACCCACATCCAGCCTGGCCTTAAAGACCTCCAGGGATGAGGCTTCCACCACCTCCCAGGGCAACCTGTTCTAGGGTCTCACCACCCTCATGGTGAACCCTAACATCCAATCTGAATCTACCCACTTCTGGTTTTGCATTGTTCCCCCTGCTCCTATGGCAGTTTAAACCCATTCTTCCTTGTCCTATCATTACAAAACCTTGTCAATAGTCCCTCCCTAAACCTCCTGTAGCCCCCTTCAGATCCTGGAAGCCACTCCAAGGTCTCCTGGCAGCCTTCTCTTCTCCAGGCTGCAGAGCCCCAACTCTCTCAGCCTGTCTTCAGAGCAGAGCTGCTGCAGCCCTCTCAGCATCTTCATAGAATCATAGAATGGTTTAGGTTGGAAGGGAGCTCAAAGCTCAGCCAGTTCCAACTCCCCTGTGCCATAGGCAGGGACACCTCCCACTAGAACAGGTTGCTCAAGGGATTCTGTGATTCTATGTCCTTCTTGTGTTGGGAATCAATATTCCCTTAAGTGAGAGGGGTGGCAGCCAGGATGAAGCAAGAATCATCCCTAAAGGAAGGAGATGAAGAGACAGACTGGCAGAGGTAATTTTGAGACCACAGATGAAGGGAAGGTCACTTTAAAGATGTATCCACTTCCCCCATCTATATGATTTTCAAAGAAGGGAAATCGAAGAGAGGATGTTCACAAGCAGGGGCCAAGCCAAAATACTGAGGGTGAGAACTAAAGAGCAGTGCAGCTAGGAGAAGAGAGTCAGGCAACTGAAACAGAGCAGGAATTGTGATTGCAAATAAGGCAGAAAGAAAGCACAGCAAGGGAAGAACTTTGCACGCGTGTCTAGAGCAAGTGAAAGGTTGAGCAAAAGAATTGATCCTCCTCTTACATGTAGGGGACAGAAGAAAAAAAAAGCCTCAAAATTCTTTTTATTTTTATTAATAAACTTCTTGAGAAATGTTCCCTAATGAGCAGGTTGCTAATTAGTAATGCCTGGAGGTGTTTTTGGCCATGCTGGCAGAGGCTGTGGGCAGCCTGATCTAGGGTAGGGTGTCCCTGGGCATGGCAGGGGGGTTGGAGCTGGATGATCCTTGTGGTCCCTTCCAACCCTGACTGATTCTATGATTCTAATGCAACGAATTTTGACAGCTGCAAAGATGAGAACGTGAATTAGAGCTTCCTTGCAATGGTTTGCCCATGGAGGTCCACCATATAAAATCCTTATGGGATCATTACAGGACTCTGCATCCTGGAGAAGACAAGGCTTCAGGAGACCTTCCAGGAGAAGGTTGGTTAGTCTGGAGCAGAGAAGGCTGAGAGGGGTTCTGACCAATGTGTACAAGTATCTGAGGGGTGAAGGTCAAGTGGAGGGGGCCAAGCTCTGTTGAGTGGTGCACAGCAATAAGCCAGTGAGCAATGGATGCAAACTGGAGCAGAGAAGGTTTCAGCTCGACTTGCAGGAGAAACTTCTATAAAGTGAGGGTGACAGAGCCTTGGAGCAGGTTGCCCAGAGAGGTTGTGGAGTCTCCTCTGCAGACTTTCCAAACCCACCTGGACACCTTCTTGTGGACATAGCCTAGGGGATTGCTCCCTCCACTTGCCCCCCACACCTCAGATATTCATACACATTTAGGCTCTCCATGGGGGTTGTAGGCTCCGCAGAGAGGTTGTGGAGTGTCCTTCTCTGGAGACTTTCAAGGCCTGTCTGGAAGCATTCCTCTGTGACCTGAGGTAGATTGGATGGTCCTGCTCTGGCAGGGGGGTTGGACTCAATGAGCTTTTTGGGTCCCTTCCAACCCCTGGCATCCTGTGAGCCTGCGATCAGATCCCCTCTCAGCCTTCTCTGCTCCAGACTAACCAGCCCCAGGGCTCTCAGGCTCTCTCCAGGGGGGAGATGCTCAACACCCCCAATCATCCTCGTGGCTGTAGTAGTTACTGTAGGATGCAGAAGCACAGGAGGATTGTCAAGGCCATAGCTATTGAACAGAAGGATTCATGCAGCTCTCTCCCCAGAGGATTTCCATGCAGAATGTCCTCTTTGATCGCTGGATGCCAATCTTCATCTTCCTAATGTTACCTTTATTCTCCTCTCTTTTCGGAGCTGTGTAGCTTCCCTGTGCAAGTGAAATGCAAAGTGCCACTTCTCTAAAGAAGAGAAATGTTTTCAAACAACTGTTTTCAATTTGGGAAGGAATATCATATGATAATGCATTCAATTTTCCACTCCTAGTCAAGCAGCTTCATTCTTCAATTGACTGGCAAAGTATTTCGAACAATTTTTGCTGGCTCCATCCAAAGTCTGCTTTTCTTCAGCAAAATTCAGAAGGCCTGAGTGAATATTGTGCTGGAAATGATTCTTGCCTACTGGCATGAAACCAGTAAGCCCATTAAAACTCTCTTTGTTATCAGTATTTGTCTCTGCCACTATTTGAGGTTACTCTTTCTGTTGTAATCTGATGTTTGGGGGTGCTGGTCGAGAGAAGCTGAAGATGAGGCAGCAGTGTGCACTTGCAGGGCAGAAAGGCAAGCAGAAGCTGCGCTGCAGCAGAAGCAGTGTGGGCAGCAGGGCCAGGGAGGGGATTCTGCCCCTCTGCTGTGCTCTGCTGAGAGCCCACCTGGAGTAGTGCATCCAGTGCTGGAGCTCCTATTACAAGAGGGATGTGGAGATGCTGGAGGAGTGCAGAGAAGGGCCCCGAGGATGCTCAGAGGGCTGCAGCAGCTTTGCTGTGAGCACAGCCTGAAAGAGTTGGGGCTGTGCAGGCTGCAGAAGAGGAGGCTCCCAGGTGACCTTCTGGTGGCCTTCCACGATCTGCAGGGGGCTACAAAAAAGCTGGGGAGGGACTTTTAGGCTCTCAGATAGTGCCAGAACTTGGGGGAATGAAGCAAAGCTGGAGGTGAGGAGATTCAGATTGGAGGTGAGGAGGAAGTTGTTGAGCATGAGAGTGGTGAGAGGCTGGAATGGGTTGCCCCTGCAGGAAGGTGTTTGGGGCCAGATCCCTGGAGGTGTTTTTGGCCAGGCTGGCAGAGGCTGTGGGCAGCCTGCTCTAGGGTAGGGTGTCCCTGGGCATGGCAGGGGGGTTGGAACTGGCTGATCCTTGGGGTCCCTTCCAACCCTGGCAATTCTGTGGTTCTATAAGATTATGAAAACTCAGCAATGGCTCTGCAGTACCAAGGAGATGCTCAAATCAGTTCATGGAAAGAAGATGCATCTGAAGACACTGAGGAGCTGAGGAATGCTGTAAAAGTCGATTGTATCCCTTCTAAAGCTGATACTCTTCCTGAGAGCATGAACATCTCTAATGTCTGGGGTATTCCAGCATAGGGTAACACAAAAACACCCCTGGGGAGGTGCATTTGCTTAAAGAACCATAGAATGGTTTAGGTTGGAAGCTGATGAGGAGGCACTTGGCACCAAAAGAGAGCTACCACAGGTGACAGCAGAGTTGACACAGGTCCCTAACGCTGTGTCAGAGCTTCCCCAGCTTCATCAAGCTGAAGGCAGGCAGAGAAAGCAAGCAGCTGGACTTTCATCTGCTGCCATTCCTCTGAAGATTTCACAGATCATTAGGTGATAATTCTAACTTTAAAAGACACAACCAGTGGGAGCTAGGAGAGGCTGCCTTGTGGAAATGCCTGCAATTACTCGCTCCTCTTGGGTTCCTCCAAGAAAGGAGTGGAAGGAGCTTTGAGGTAGCTGACCTCTCCCTGGGGAATGGTCCCAGTTCCACAGGGGGCTGCAGAGAGAATTCTCTGAGGAACAGTCAAAGTGAATAGAGGAGGACTAAAATAAATCTCTGGCAGTCAACGGGAAGCTAAATCCTTCATGCACTTCTTCCTTTCTGCAGCCCACTACCCATTCTTATACCTTCTCTTACCTTATGCCATTATCCTTATTTTTTAATTTTTTTTTTAAACTGAGGTGTGCAGCAAAGCAAAACTACAGAAGGACCATTAGAAATTCCATCTTTGAAATTACCTCCATGAGGTTTTCTTGCATCCGTTTCAGCAGTGATGATTGCGCTCAGGAGCTCCTGCAAATTAACATTAGCTGTAACTGCTAAAAAAGATCAACTCAGTTCTCTGCCCTACAACCACAGGAAAATTAATTCTGTAGCTGTTCATACTAATTTCTATAAATATTAAATGCTCTGTTTAGTTTATTCTCTCTCATACGGCTTGATGAAGAGTTTGCTTTTAGAAAAGGACTTCAGCATGTTCTTCTTTACTCTGCTTTGGTGAGACCTCACCTGGAGTACTGTGCCCTGCTGTGGAGGCATCAGTATAGGAAGGACATGGACCTGATGGAGCAGGTCCAGAGGAGGGCCACAAGAATGATCAGGGAGTTGGAGCAGCTCTGCTTTGAGGACAGGCTGAGGGAGCTGGGGGTATGCAGCCTGGAGAAGACAAGGCTCTGGGGAGACCTAATAGCAGCCTGCAAGTACCTGAAGGAGGCTACAAGAAGGCTGCAGAGAGACTGTTTGCAAAAGGCTGAAGGGACAGAATGAGGGCAACGGCTGCAAACCAGGGCAGAGCAGATTGAGATTGGCTGTGAGGAGCAAGTTCTGCACCAGGAGGCTGCTGGAACACTGCACCAGGTTGCCCAGGGAGGCAGTTGGGGCCCCATCCCTGTTGGGTGCTCAGCAGCAATAAGCCAAGGAGCAATGGATGCAAACTGGAACAGAGAAGGTTTCAGCTCAAGATAAGGAGAAACTTCTTTGCTGTGAAGGTGCTGGAGTGCTGGAGCAGGCTGCCCAGAGATGTTGTGGAGTCTCCTTCTCTGGAGAATTTCAAACCCCACCTGGATGCATTCTTGTGTGGACTACCCTGGGTGATCCTACCTTGGCAGGGAGGTTGGACTGGATGATCTCTGGAGATTCCCTTCCCACCTCTAAGGTTCTATGATTCTATTGGGGTAAGATAATTGCATAGGATCTTACTGATGGTTCATTTGTTCCCCAGTGAAATATTTGGAGCAGAACAATGTGAGTTATGCTGTCTTCCAGTACCTGAAATGATCCTACAGGAAGGCTAGAGGGGCTGTCTACCTTGGCAGGGAGGTTGGACCTGATGATCACTGGAGATTCCCTTCCAACCTCTAAATTTCTGTGATTCCCTTTTTTTTCCTGATGTAGTTCTGACGTGGCTGCAGCTTTAGCTCTCACTGTGGGTGGTGTATCAAGGGGGTGTAGTCTAACAGCTTTGCAGCTGTTAGCATAATTATTTCATGCATCAGTTCAGTGACTCTGCACCTTGGCTTCCCCTTAAAACAGAAGCTGAGTCTCCAGGAGTTCACCAGAGAATAGACAACTGAAACAAATGCTGCATTCTGGATCCTCCGAAGCCCCAGGGTCGAGGCGTTGAGCGCACGTCTGTGCATGACAAGCATCCAGAAAGAAACGTGACGAGAGGCCTGCCAGCAGGATCAAGATGATGATCAAGGAGATGAAAAGGAGATGGGATGTTGAAATCTGCGAGAGTGAGCTGTTAACAAAATAACATCATCTCATCCAGGGCGGCTCCAGGGGAGTCGGCTCCTGGACCGTGTGTGCCGTGGAAGTTAAAATGAGCAGATGAAAAGCAGTGAGGCTGTGGTGAGGATTACTAATGCCTCAGCCTTGCCTTCCCACTAGGAGATCTTGATGGGGAGAAAGATGATGACATTCAAAAGTCTGGGATTAAATGAACCAGTGTGTAAATGAACGTTTTGTAATAAGTAAATATATATTTTAAATTGTCACATTGAATTACTATTTAGAATAGAAAAGGTAAGAATAGAACAAGATAGGACAGGACAGGACAGGACAGGACAGGACAGGACAGGACAGGATAGGATAGGATAGGATAGGATAGGATAGGATAGGATAGGATAGGATAGGATAGGATAGGATAGGATAGGATAGGATAGGATAGGATAGGATAGGATAGGAGAGGAGAGGAGAGGAGAGGATAGGGTAGGGTAGGGTAGGATAGGATAGGATAGGATAGGATAGGATAGGATAGGATAGGATAGGATAGGATAGGATAGGATAGGATAGGATAGGATAGGATAGGATAACTCTGTGGATCCTACCCAGAATTGCACTGCGCCAGGTAACAGCTCTCCACATTTAAGCCTCTATCCTTGAAACGGGCTTGATTTTGCCTTCATTGAATTTTGAACATGCAGATTTGGCATTCAAGGACTCCAAACAACGAGAACCTCTTTGTTAATGGTGTAGTGGTAGAGAGATGAATCATTTCCACTCCGCATCTGAAGCGCCACTGCCTGTAGTGTGGCTTGTGGATGGCTGTCACAAAACGAACTCGGGGCCCTCCTGATATTGGTGGGAGTTCTGCCATTGACTGCGATGCAACCAGAAGGTTGCTGACAGCTGTTACTATAGTGATTGGAGCTTATTTTTGTCTGACATTGTCAGAGAGTCCTTGGGAGCCTTGTTCCAGTTGATTTCCTGTACGCAGTTTGGGCTGTTGTTGCGGTAATTAATAATGACAATATTGCCGATCGGCGCTGCGCCTAGCCTGGCAAGGCTCTGGGCTCCCCTGGGTGTGGTAGGGTTTAGATGGAGGACAAAGATGGGGGTAACCTTGAAAGTGGCAATCACAGAAACACAGAGTCAAAGTATCACAGAACCTTAGAGGTTGGAAGGGACCTCCAGAGAGCATCTTGTCCAATTCCCCTGCAAAGGTGGCATCACCCAGGGTAGTTAATACAGGAATAGAACAGAATGGAATGGAATGGAATGGAATGGAATGGAATGGAATGGAATGGAATGGAATGGAATGGAATGGAATGGAATGGAATGGAATGGAATGGAATGGAATGGAACAGAGTGGAACGGAATGGAATGGAATGGAATGGAATGGAATAGAATAGAATAGAATAGAATAGAAGTAGAATAGAATGGAATAGAAGTAGAATAGAATGGAATAGAAGTAGAATAGAATGGAATAGAAGTAGAATAGAATGGAATAGAAGTAGAATAGAATGGAATAGAAGTAGAATAGAATGGAATAGAAGTAGAATAGAATGGAATAGAAGTAGAATAGAATGGAATAGAAGTAGAATAGAATGGAATAGAAGTAGAATAGAATGGAATAGAAGTAGAATAGAATGGAATAGAATAGAATAGAATAGAATAGAATTGAATAGAATAGAATAGAATAGAATAGGCCAGGTTGGAAGAGACCTCCCAGCTCATCCAGTCCAACCTAGCAACCAGCCCTATCCAATGGAACTGAGTGCCCCATCCAGACCTTTCTTGAACACTTCCAGGGACAGGGACTCCACCACCTCCCTGGGCAGCCCATTCCAATGCCAATCACTTTCTCTGTCAAGAACTTCCTCCTAATATCCAGCCTATACCTCCCCTGGCACCACTTGAGACTGTGTCCCCTCATTCTGTTGCTGTGGGTTTGGAAAGTCTCCAGAGAAGGAGACTCTACAACCTCTCTGGGCAGCCTGCTTCAAGGCTCTGTTACCCTCATAGCAAAGTAGTTTCTTCTCATCTTGAGCTGAAACCTTCCCTGTTCCAGTTTGCATCCATTGCTCCTTGGCTTACTGACCAGAAAAAAAGAGCTTGGCCCCCTCCACTTGCTCCCCAGCCCTCAGCTAGTCAGAGACATTGCTCAGATCCCCTCTCAGTCTCCTCTGCTCCAGACTAAACAGCCCCCAGGCTCTTGGGCTCTCACCATTAAGACAAAGGCTTCTTTTATTATTTTTTTTTTCAGAACATTGGATCTAAAAAGCTTTCTCTGTTAGGATATCTGTAAGGCTGGGCCTGCATTAAAGCTTACTTTGATATCTGATTGGAAGGGTTTGCTCTGCTTCCCTCAAGGAACCTACTTACACTGGAGAAAGCAAATAAATTCTTAATTTAAGGAGTGGGCTGATGCTGCATTAAGGAAACAATAACGAGAGAACTAGGTTGGATGTAATAGCTCCATTCCACCCAAACACCACATACTCCCTAATCCCTAAACTTCTGATTTGATTCATTCTGGATGAGGCAGAGACTGGGCAGGTAAAAGCACTACGTAAGCAATGAGTTAAAAAAGAGAGCATCATAATGCAGTAGGAGATGAAGTCTCAATCACAGTGGTGTTTTCAGTCTATTCTCTGGTTTACCTGTCTGTGTGTTTGGTTATTTTGGTTTTTTTTGGGGGGGGTGTTGGTTTGTTTGTTTATTTTTTGTTTAGATTTTCTTTTTGTTTGTTTGGTTGGTTTTGGATTGATTTGTTTTAGTTTGGCTCAGGTTGGGTTGGGTTTATTTTTCTGGTTTTCATGGGTCCTTTTTTTGGTTGGTTGTTTTTTTTTTTATCTCTTTCTCTCTCCTTTTTTTTTTTTTTTTTTCCTTTCCTTTTCTCTGTGCAATATCCATAGAATGATAGAATGGTTTGTGTTGGAAGGGACCTTAAAGGTCCCTTTGAGCTTTGAGTCCTGTCTGATACTATTTTGTGAATAAATATTTCAAAGCCTCTCTCTGAGAAACTCTGTAACTAGATTCTGTTGTGCCTTTCTGCCTTAGCAGCAGGAAGGAGCCTCTCGAGTCCCCTGGTGGGCAAGAGGTATATTTAAAACTAAGAACCTCTTTCCAGTTTTAATGCTTGCATTTGCTGCTTGTTTCTTAATGTGCTGTAGTTCTGCCTGTTCCCTGTGTGTGTGAGTATCCAAACCCTCCATTTTGAACATTGTGAATAAGTTTTCTGGCGAGATTTAATGTTAATAAACAACTTTCATAGTTATTAATAATCTTCACCTGGACATCAGAATTAATACCGATTATTGATTTCGCAATATTTGCAACAACTACTTTCCTCTGGGTGGAATGTCAGAACTTCTCTAGGTATGTATGTAACTACATTGCCCTCTTGTGACCAGCCCTCTGAAATAAGAAGCCATGAAACCACTCCAAGGATGCAACACGACTTACAAGAGTAATAAATTTACTGCTAGATTTACGTATCTTGTGCATCTGCTTCATACTCAGGAGGGCAAAAACTGTTACACTTTCTAAATGTCTCTCTCATGTGTGTGCTGCTTCTGTGTGCTCCTTTCTGCTCCTACTGTCAGTGTTTCTGTGGTTTCCTCTTGACATCTGACTCTCTTTATGTGCCCCACTGCCATCAAAATGATATTCCCAAACCACGCAGGAGCAATCCTCGTGTTGACTATGGTGCCAAAACGTTGAAGTTCTTTCAGTAAACACATCTCTATGTAAAACCATCAAGCACCAACTCATTCTGGTTTTGGTTCTTTATCTCCTGTGCTTCAGAAGCAAATAGGCAAAACCCTAAGGCAACTCGTCTGATTCGGCTTTCTTTTAGGCTATTTCATTCTCTTTTGGGTTTGAAGTTTTGAGGTTGGTTTTGGGGTTTATGGTTTGGGTTTTGGTTTTGGTTTTCTGGGTGGTTGGTTTGTGTTTTTTTTTTTTTTTACTAGTTTGATTTGTTGGTTTTTTTTTTCTTTCCACTTATATGCCAGTCATTTCCAAACTGATTCCACATCCCTTGATGCATATATTGCTCACTTACAGCAGTCAGCAACTCTCACACATTTCACTTAAGGAGGAGCTTTAAATGGTAGCTGTGACCACTGCCAAAGCAACTGACTGGTTACATGCTGGACTAATTGTGATAGATGGACCAGGCTGGAAATTGAGGATCAGAGCAATTAATCATCAGTTAGGAATAATGCAGACTGGATTATAAACATCCTCTGGGATTGGTTCCATCTTCAGAAATCCCAGAAAGTCTTGCCTGTTAAGCAGAAGTCAGAAGCAATGTCAAGTAAGCTTCTGACTCTCTGTATTTTTTCTTTTTTCCAAAGCTAGGTCTGGTTTCATTGTCTTGCTGTGATTCAGAGTTTCCATGATCACAGGATCACAGGATATTAAGGGTTGGAAGGAACCTCCACAGGTCATCGACTCCAACCCCCCTGCCAGAGCAGGAGCAGAGAATCCAGCACAGGTGGCACAGGAACACATCCAGACAGGGCTGGAAAGGCTCCAGAGGAGACTCCACAACTTCTCTGGGCAGCCTGTGCAGAGATGATAGACTTTTGTGTTGCTATGTATTAAGAAGTGGTCTCAACTCTGATTTACTTTAAAATATTTCATCCATATCTAACATGTCCAGTCACAAAAAAACTCCCACCAAAACTGAGTCTTAAGGCAACTGAATTTGGGACACAGGAGAAGGATACAGACATATTATACACTTGTGCAATGGTTTGGGTGGTACACAGCTCCCAGAAAAAACATTTGGATGGATGGTGCAGAAGATGTGCCCATTCACAACTCCAGGCTGGGTGAGGAATGGCTGAGAGCAGCCCTGAGGAACAGGACCTGGCGGCCTGGGGTGATGCAAAGCTGAAGTTGAGGCTGCAGTGTGAGTGCAGCCCAGACAGCAACTGTGTGCTGGGCTGCAGCAAGAGCAGCTGTGGGCAGCAGGGCAAGGGAGGGGATTGTGCCCCTTGGCTCTGCTCTCCTCACACCCCACCTGCAGCACTGTCTGCAGCTCTGCAGCCCCCAGCACAAGCAGCACATGCAAGTGGTGGAGCCAGTTCAAAGGAGAGCTACAAAGATGCTGAGAGTGCTGCAGCAGCTCTGCTGTGAGCACAGGCACAGAGAGTTGGGGCTCTTCAGCCTGCAGAAGAGAAGGCTGCCAGGAGACCTTGGAGTGGCCGTGCAGGATCTGAAGGAGGCGCCAGGAGGGCTGGGGAGGGACTACTGACAAGGTCTGGTGATGAAAGGACGAGGAGGAATGGGTTTGAAGTGTCAGAGGGGAGATTGAAACTAGATGTTAGGAAGAAGTTCTTTAGAGTGAGGGTGGTGAGACACTGGCACAGATTGCCCAGGGAGGTTGTGGAGCACAGAAGCACAGAATGTGGTCTTTGGTCTTTGTTCACATTCGGTGCATCTGTGTTCCAAAACCTCCCTGGAGGTGTTCAAGACCAGGTTGGATGAGTCCTTGAGCCACCTGTTCTAGTGGGAGGTGTCCCTGCCTATGGCACAGGGGGGTTGGAACTGGCTGAGCTTTGAGCTCCCTTCCAAACTAAACCATTCTATGATTGTATGTGGGAACACAAATATACATTTTTTTTTTTTTCAGGCAAGTATTTTGGGGAGGAAGGCACTGGACTAGCAGGCTGCAACATTGCAGCAGGCTGCTGCTTTTTTCCATAGATAAGGAAGACTCTAAGGGGAATCTGAACAAATTAAGACCTGAGAGTTAATTTACCCAAAACAGGGGTTGGCTCCCATTAGGCTGGAATTGGTGAAGCCATCCTAGGGTACAATTTAATTAGATTTTTTTTTTTTCCACAGTGGTGAGAGCCTGGAATGGGTTGCCCAGGGAGGTGATAGAAGCCCCATGCCTGGAGGTGTTTAAGACCAGGCTCTGGACAGCCTGATCTAGTGTGAGGTGTCCCTGCCCATGGCAGGGGAGTTGGAACTGGCTGATCTTTGTGGTCCCTTCCAACTCTGACAGATTCTGTGATTCTCTGATGGGCTTGGGGCTGCTGAGTCTGGACCAGAGAAGCCTGAGAGGATGAACTGATCAATGTATACAAACACCCAAAAGCTGAGTGTCAAGAAGCTGGGGCCAGCCTCTGTTCATTATTCTTGGTTAATCTCAACAATTGTCCTTTTGGACTTGATGGTCCCTCTGGGTCCTTTCCAGCCCCTAACATCCTGTGATCCTGTGATTTTTTTTTTTTTTTTTGGTACATTGTTGGGATTTTTGTGTTGCAGCAAAGCATCCTCATCCCCCAGTGCTTGATGAATGAAGATTGCATTCTTGTGCTTCACATTCATCTGGAGTTTGACAGAGACCTTTAATTGTTCACATGGAAAGTGTGGGACCTGTGGCTGAGAATAATGCAGCCTGGATGTAAGTGTGATTTTTTTAGAGCTGGAAGGAGTCCTCCTGTGAACAACTTTGTTGTTCCTGGGGAGTGTTAAAAAAAAAAAAAAATCTATAGTTATTCATCATTTAAGTGTTTAAGCTGAACCATGCTGAGAGAATATGAACCCTTGATATTATTTATCTTAAAGAGGGCTACTCAGGTTGCTTCTTAATGTGGGTTAGAGATAGTTTCCAATAATTAAGCTGTGAGGAGGAGCTCACATAGGGCTCCCTGATCTCTAAACAGATTTTTCAGGGCTCAGATATGGAGGATGATGCCACTAGTGGGACCATGGCAAATAAATCATTATTAGAGATACATAAGGAGTGGTCAGATTGGAAAAATGTGTCCATTAGGAAATGAGAGAGGTTGCTTTATATTCATTAGCATCCCTTAATGCTTGACTAGAAGTTTTATTCCTAATGAAATAGTCATTTTAGTACATATGATGCCCAAATCCCACACATGAGTACTCCAGCATGATTTTAAAATACTTGGCCATGAAAACCATCAGGGGGTTGGAGCAGCTCTGCTGTGAGGAGAGGCTGAGGGAGCTGGGGGTGTGCAGTCTGGAGAAGAGAAGGCTCCAGGGAGACCTAACAGAAGCCTGCCAGTGCCTGGAGGGGACTAAAAGAAGGCTGCAGAGAGACTTTGCAAAATGTTGCAGGCACAGGGTGAGGGCAATGGCTGCAGACAAGAGCACAGCAGATTGAGATTGGCTGTGAGGAACAAGTTCTGCACCAGGAGGGTGGTGAAACACTGGAAGAGTTTGCCCAGGGAAGTGGCTGAGGCCCCATCCCTGGAGATACTCAAGGTGAGTCTGGACAGGGCTGTAGGCAATCTGGTTTAGTTGAGGATGTCTCTGCTGAGTGCAGATGGGGTTGCACTGGCTGGTCTTTGTAGTTCCCTTCCTGCCCAGACCACTTTATGATTCTATGACTCTATGATTCCATTATTCTATGATTCTATGACTCTATGATTCTATAATTCCATTACTCTATGATTCTATGATTTCATGATTCCACAATTCCATGATTCTATGATTCCAGGATTCCAGGATCCCATGAATCTAGGATTCCACGATTCTGTGATTCCATAATTCAACAATTCTATGATTCCATGGTTCTATGTTTTCATGATTCCACAATTCTAGGATTCCATGACTCTATGATTCCATGATTCCAGGATCCCATGAATCCAGGATTCCATGATTCTATGATTCCATAATTCTACAATTCTATGATTCCATGGTTCTATGTTTTCATGATTCCACAATTCTAGGATTCCATGATTCTATGATTCCATGGGTCTATATTTTCATGATTCCATGATTCTATGATTCTGTTCCCATGAGATGAAGGAAACATAAGGAATTTTAGTTTTCACTTCCAAAAATTAAGCCTTTTTTTTTTTTT
>VWZI01001234.1:38130-68697 GCA_013396835.1 Psilopogon haemacephalus
TATTTTTCTCATTTTCTTTTTAATTTTCTTATTTTTATTTTTTCTTCTCATTTAATTTTTTTCTTTTAAATTTTGTTTTTATTTTTTCTTCTTTTTCTTTACTTTTTCTTTTTCTCCTGTTTTCTTATTTTTCTTTTCTTTCTTTCTTTTTTCTTTTCTTTTTCTCTTCTTTCTTTTTATTTCTTTTTCTGTTTTATCTCTTTCCCTTTCCCTTTTTCTTCTTTATTTTTTTCTTCTCTTTTTCTTCTTATTTATCTTCTTTATACTTCTCTTCTATCTCTTTCTCTTTTTCTTCTTTCTCTTCTTCTCTCTTTTTTTTTTTTTTTTTGGCAAAACAATCTTGGAGGGTTTTTTTGGTTTTTTTTTTTCGCCATAGCTGTGATTCAAGAATCCTCTTCCTCTTTTCTCAGGCTAACCCAGCTTTTTTTCAGTACTTCAGATGTGGCCTGCTGCTGAAAAAAATAATATGCAAAGTATCTTTCTAAGATAGTTGTCATCTTTTGTGTGCCTGCCATCTCTGTTGGTGCTGCTGCCCACTGAGTTTCCTTGACTCATCTGCTCTGCATCCTGAAAATGTGGTTATCTTGCCATGCTTCAGATGAGAAATCAGCAGAAAGACTGTAAAAAATATTTCTGCAGTGCTAGAAAAAAAAAAAAAATTGAAGCACTGCTATCAAATCCTTACCATTACTTCCCATTTCAGCAGCATAAGAAAATGATTCACAGTTGTTAGAATTATTCAAGTGTATTTCAGAAACATTTATAGTGAAGAGGAAAAGGACTTGAGGGTCCTGCTGGATGGAAAGATGCCCATGAGCTAGCAATGTGCTCTGGTGGCCAAGAAGGCCAATGTCATTCTGGGGTGGATTAGGAGGGTTGTGGGTAGTAGGTCAAGGGAGGTTTCCCTCCCCCTCTACTTTGCCCTGCTGAGGCCACATCTGGAATATTGTGTCCAGTTCTGGGCCCCCCAGTTCAAGAAGTAGCTCAAGGAACTGCTTGAAAGAGTCCAACACAGAGCCACAAAAATGCTGAAGGGAATGGAACATCTTTCTTAAGATGAGAGCCTGAGGGAGCTGGGGCTGTGCTGCTGGGAGAGAAGGAGCCTGAGGGGAGACCTCAGTCATGATGATAAAGATGTGCAGGGTGAGTGGCAGCAGGCTGGGGCCAGGCTCTGCTGGGTGATGCCCAATGGCAGGAGGCTGGGGCCAGGCTCTGCTGGGTGATGCCCAATGGCAGGAGGCTGGGGCCAGGCTCTGCTGGGTGATGCCCAATGGCAGGAGGCTGGGGCCAGGCTCTGCTGGGTGATGCCCAATGGCAGGAGGCTGGGGCCAGGCTCTGCTGGGTGATGCCCAATGGCAGGAGGCTGGGGCCAGGCTCTGCTGGGTGATGCCCAATGGCAGGAGGCTGGGGCCAGGCTCTGCTGGGTGATGCCCAATGGCAGGAGGCTGGGGCCAGGCTCTGCTGGGTGATTGCTCAATGCCAGCACAAGGGGCAATGGTGGAAGGCCAGGTTGGAAGAGGCTTTGGGTGACCTGCTCTAGTGGGAGGTGTCCCTGCCTATGCCACAAAGAGGTTGGAGCTGGATGAGATTTGAGATCCCTTCCAACCTAAACCATTCTATGATTCTATGAAGTTGAGGCATGGGAAGTCCCATGGACACATGAGGAAAATGTTTTCATAGAATGGTTTAGGATTAATGTTGTTATGGGTGGGTTGGTTGGTTTGGTGGGTTTTGTTTTTCCAAACATGGGTACATATTTAACTCAAACAGCTCCAATTGTTTAGCACAACAATGACAGGGAGGAAATGAGGGAAGCCTCAATGTGATCTGTTTAGGATTTAATAGGGTATGGCAGTTCTTACAGCCCAGTGCAGCAGAAAGTGTCAAGCAGCAATAAACACAGAGCTCAGAGATGTTTCCAGATGGTGTGATTATGGTGCAACTGGAAGCTCTGCTTAATTGCCTGTGCAGAGATTCAGAGCAGGCAGGCAGAGCTAAGAAGGGGGGATTGCTGTTAGCAGTGGTACAGGTCCCTACTGGAATTTTGCAGCAGGAAACTGGGAGGAGTGGTGGACACACCTGAAAGTTCTGCTGCCATTCAGCAGGACCTGGATTGCCTGGAAAAAATCGGCAGGGAGAAATGGAAGGAAATGCAACAAGGGCAAGTGGAGAGTCTTGTACCTGGGAAAGAACAAGCCCATGGAGCAGGATAGGTTGGGGACTGAGATGCTGGAGAGCAGTGAAGGGGAAAAGGGCCTGGAGGTCCTGGTGGGAAGAAGGATGCCCATAAGCCAGCAATGTGCTTCCCGCAGGGGGGATGTGCTAAAGGGTCTTGAAGTGTCCCTTCCAACCCAGTTCAATCTCTGCTTTTATGGGTTGAGGTAACTCTATACTGAATGTATCTGTGGCATCCTGGCCTGGATCAGGAAGTGTGGCCAGCAGGACAAGGGATGTTATTCTTCCCCTGTACTCAGCACTGGTCAGGCCACACCATGAGTGCTATGTCCAGTTATGGGCTCCTCAGTTTAAGAAAGATGTTGAGGTGCTGGAAGGTGTTGAGAGAAGGGCAGCAAGGCTGGGGAGGGCCCTGGAGCACAGCCCCAAGAGGAGAGGCTGAGGGAGCTGGGGGTGTGCAGCCTGCAGAAGAGGAGGCTGAGGGCAGAGCTCATTGCTCTCTGCAGCTCCCTGAAAGAAGGTTGCAGCCATCTGGGGTAGGTCTCTTCTGCCAGGCAGCCAGGGACAGAAGAGGAGGACACAGGCACAAGTTGTTCCAGGGCAGGTTGAGGCTGGATGTTAGGAGGAAGTTCTTGACAGAGAGAGAGATTGGCATTGGAATGGGCTGCCTGGGGAGGTGGTGGAGTCCCCATCCCTGGAGGTGTTTAAGCCAAGCCTGGATGGGGCACTTAGTGCCATGCTCTGTTGATTGGCTAGGGCTGGGTTATAGGTTAGACTGCATGAGCCTGGAGCTCTCTTCCAACCTGGCTGATTCTATATGTCTATGATTTTATGACCTCTTCTAGTGGGAGGTGTCCCTGTCTATGGCACAGGGGGGTTGGAACTGGGTGATCTTTGAGGTCCCTTCCATCCTAAACCATTCTATGATTCCATGATTCATGATTCTATGATTTTATGATTCTATTATTCAGTGATTCTGGTTCTATTCTCCAGGTGGAGCCTCGCTAGGGCACTAATTGTTGTAGCAGAGTCATTTCTAATGAAGTCCACCATGATTTTATTTTAAGCCCTACTCAGTTGATAAGCTATGTCTGCTTCCTGCCTCTGAAAAAATCGATGTAAACACATCAGCTCTGGCACTTTTCCTTTTTTTTTTTTTTTTTTNTCCATCCTGCCTTTCTCTCTTTACTCTCTTTCCTCCACATCCCTTAGCAAAGCACTTTGAGGTTTGGGGCAAACCAAAAAAAAAAAAAAAAACCCCAAAAACAAAAAAAAAAAAAAAAAAAAAAAAAAAAAAGCAAGCAAAAAAGCTTCCAAAACCCAGAGGAAAAAGCTGCACTTTCAAATTTGCCTGTCAGTCTGTCTCAAAGGAGACAAAAGCCACGAAGAGAAACCTGTCTTTAAATGTGATGGTCTCCTATGATCTGTTTCCAAAATTGTGTTTTCCTTTGGATGGATCATTTATCAGAACAAGACAAAGTTTTATGCTGTCTGGTCTGACAGTGAAGCCCATACTTAATACAGCCTGCTGCAAGGCTTGTCTCGTTTCAGCTACTCTGCCATCAGTAATCTGCTTCTCCCGTGGGGCTCTTCAAAGGTGCCTGGTGCCCAAAAACATAAGAGGGGAAAATAAAACACTGGAAAACTACGTTTTTTGACATTTCCCTGCTTTACTTCTCTCTCTCTTCGCTGTTTTGCATATGTGGGGAGCATAATTTCAACCCACAGGCTCACAGGATATCAGGGGTTGGAAGGGACCCAAATTGCTCATCCAGTCATAGAATCATAGAATTGGTCAGGGTTGGAAGGGACCACAGGGATTATCTAGTTCCAACTTCCCTGCCATGGGCAGGGACACCCTACCCTAGATTAGGCTGGACACAGCCTCATCCAGCCTTGCCTTGCATACCTCCAGGGAAGATATATTCAGTATACAGCCAGTCCAAATCCCTCTGCCAGAGCAGGACCATCCAATGTAGCTCAGGCCACACAGGAACACATCCAGACAGTCATAGAATTGTAGAATGGTTTATGATGGAAGGGAACTCAAAGATCATCCAGTTCCAACCCCCCTCCAGTCCTTGAAAGTCTCCAGAGAAGGAGACTCCACAACCTCTCTGGGCAGCCTGTGCCACTGCTCTGGGACCCATGCAGGCAAGAAGTTGCCTCTTGTGTTGAGCTGCAGCCTCCTGTGCTGCAGCTTCCATCCATTGCTCTTCGGCCTGTCCCACAGAGCCTGTCCCCACCCTCCTGACCCCCAGCCCTCAGAGATTTATAACCATTGATTCAATCCCCTCTCAGGCTTCTCTTCTGCAGACTAAGCAGCCCCAGGTCCCTCAGCCTCTCCTCCCCAGGCAGTGCTGCAGTCCCCCCAGCATCCTCACAGCCCTCCCCTGGACCCTCTCCAGCAGCTCCCTGTCCCTCTGCAACTGGGGAGCCCCAAACTGAAGGCAGTGCTCAAGATGAGGTCTCAGCAGGGCAGAGTAGAGTGGGAGGAGAACCTCCCTTGATCTGCTGGACACACTCTGCCTAATGAACCCCAGGATCCCACTGGCCCTCTTGGTCAGCAGGGCATATTGGTACCCCACCTAGAATCCTATAGGAAGCCAGTCTGTGATTCAAGAAATTCAGTTCCTTGGATCCTCTTCCCCTCCCCTCCCCTAATCTCCTCTCCTTGAATCTCCTTGAATCTCCTCTCCTCTCATCCCCTCAAATCTCCTCTCCTCTCCTCAAATCTCCTCTCCTCTCCCCAAGTCTCCTCTCCCCTCCCCCTCCCCTTGTATCTCCAACTTCCTGCACATTTAAGTATTTTATTGACAGATTGTAACATTATCAGATTTCAGTACTCATTCGCTACCAAAGTCTGCAACCAGCGATGGCACAAAGTGAAATGAAGGATGGGAGTCTCCATTTTCTTCTCCCTGTGATAAGGCTCCTGGCAGACCCCTGCAGAGCTGTTGCTTTGATGAATAAACATGCGTGGAATTGGTTCATTAGGGTGGAACCGCAGATCTCTGCTGATGCTTCCTTTGTGCTTTGAAAAAAAAAAGAGGCTCCGTTGTTTGTTTATATTTTGCCTCTTACAGCTGTGATGTTCCAAAGCAAATCAAAGTGCCACAGAAAAAAAAAAAAAAAAAAAGCTTCTGCTGATAGAAAATGCAAAAAAACAGGGAGCAGGGAGGAGAAACCTGATGCAAATGGAATGCTTTGTCTTGCTGATCGCCAGGCAGATTTACTTGCAAGGAAATTATTCCCCAATTTCTGTCCTGCTTTGAGCCATGAGCTGCTTGCAGCACTGTGTGAGATTGGTGGGGCCCTGGAACTGGAGGTTCCATTGGCCCCATTGGGGCCACTTCCCTGGAGGTGTTTAAGGCAAGGCTGGCAGAGGCTGTGGGCAGCCTGCTCTAGGGTAGGGTGTCCCTGGGCATGGCAGGGGGGTTGGAAATGGATGATCATTGTGGGCCCTTCCAACCCTGACTGATTCTAGGATTCAGTTCTGGAGCCCTCAGCAGAAGCAGGACATGGAAATATTTGGGCCAGTGCAGAGGAGACCACCAAGATACAGCTGAGAGGGCTGCAGCAGCTCTGCTCTGAGGACAGGCTGAGAGTTGGGGCTCTGCAGCCTGGAGAAGAGAAAGCTGCCAGGAGACCTTGGAATGGCCTTGCAGGATCTGAAGGGGGCTCCCAGAGGGCTGGGGAGGGACTATTGACAAGGTCTTGTAATGAGAGGATGAGGAGGAATGGGTTTGAAGTGTCAGAGGGGAGATTGAAATTGGATGTTAGGAAGAAGTTGTTTGCAGTGAGAGTGGTGAGACACTGGCACAAGTTGCCCAGGGAGGTTGTGGCTGCTCCCTGCCTGGAGGTGTTCAAGACCAGATTGGATCAGTCCTTGAGTGACCTGTTCTAGTGGGAGGTGTCCCTGCCTATGACACAGGGGGGTTGGAACTGGGTGATCTTTGAGCTCCCTTCCAACCTAAACCATTCTATGATTCTACAAAGAGAAAAGGAGAAGATCAAACCAGACACTGTGTTTTAAGCTGTGATACTGAAAAATGGAACAGAGCCACAGTATTACAATATCCTGGGATAAGCAGGTCCACCTCCCTGGGATGGGCTTCTGTCCTTATTGTTTTGTTTAAGGGAGACTTTTCTTTAGAATCCCTAAGACAACCACAGGCATGAAGGAGTCTAAGGAATCAGAGTTTTGTTTTTCTTCATTTTGTTTTCTTCACCTTGCTCTGTTTAGTTCTGGTTTATTTTGTTCTGGGGTTCTATTGGTTTGGTTTGGTTTGTTCTGTTTTACTTCGGTTTGTATTGTTCTGTTTTATTTTATTTTGTTTTGGTCTGTTCTGGCTTGGGGTTTTTTTGTTTGTTTTGCTTCATTTTGTTTTGCTTTGCTTTGTTCTGTCTTGTTCTGTTTTATTTTGCTCTGGGGTTCCATTGCTTCCGTTTGGTTTGTTCTGTTTTGTTTCACTTCATTTTCTTTTGCTTCGCTTTGGTTTGTTCTGTTCTGTTTTATTTTGTTTTGGTCTGTTCTGGGTTGTTTGGTTTTTTTTTTTGTTTTGCCTCATTTTGTTTTGCTTTGCTTTGTTCTGTTTTATTTTGCTCTGGGGTTTTATTGTTTTGGTTTAGTTTGGTTTGTTCTGTTTCGTTTTGTTTTGCTTCACTTTGTTTTGTTCTGTTTCGGTTTGGTTTGGTCTGCTCTGGGTGGGTTTTTTTTTTGTTTGTTTTGCTTCATTTTTGTTATTTTGTCTTGTTTCTTCCCCGAGGAGTGTTCTGTGGCACTGCTGGTCCTCGAAATGAAAGCAGCAGCCTTATTTCTTCTTGCAGCCTTAGTAGATCACTATGAACTTAATTAATTTGATTTATGCAGTGCCTACTCGTCCCACCAGACGCATGAAAATGCCACTATTTGCCTGATCCATGCTGAGAGTTACTACCTCAGACAGCTTTATTTGTTCAAATTAGACAAAATGGGTTTGGGAGGCAGGAGAAGAAAATTTAAAAGGTGGAAAAAAAGATCCCCAGAGAGTTTCACAGACAAGGAATGCACGTGGCCAAAGTGACCCAAAATTTGACTCAGTAGGCTGAGTCCAAAGCAGGTCCCACTGTTCTCAGCCAAACCTTCCATCCAGGAGCCCCCAGGGTATGTTTGCTGAGGAATGAAGTCAGTCATGTTCTCAAAGTAAGAGGGGTCTGCTGTTTGAGACCCATAAGCACAACCAATATTTGAGGACAGTCTTGTGTGAGTACCAATGAGGATGAAATGTGTCCCTATCTCCCTTTCCTTCACGCAGATAAAAAGAAAAGGGAGAACCTAGCCTGGATTTGTGGTTACCTGTGAAGAGAATTGCAGGATACAGTGCCCAGGGCAGTGGTGGAGATCACAGAATCAGAAATAGTCAGGTTGGAAAAGACCCTCAGGATCACCAAAGTCCAGCCAATAACTACTCTACAAGGTGCACCCTAAGCCATGTCCTCAAGCACCACAACCAAACGATATTGCCAGAAGATCACTGGCTCCAACACTTCCATGTCCAACTTGATTTGAGGGGTCCAGAGCTACACACAGTACTCCAGGTGGGGACACCCTACCCGAGAGCAGGCTGCCCACAGCCTCTGCCAGCCTGGTCCTAAATACCTCCAGGGATCTGGCCCCAAACACCTCCCTGGGCAACCCATTCCAGCCTCTCTCCACTCTCATGCTCAACAACTTCCTCCTCCCCTCCAGCCTCAATCTCCCCACCTCCAGCTTTGCTCCATTCCCTAGTCCTGTTGCTACCTGACAGCCTAAGTAGTCCCTCCCCAGCTTCTTTGTAGCCCACCTGAGATCCTGGAAGGCCACAAGAAGTTCACCTGGGAGCCTCCTCTTCTCCAGAGGATAAAGCTTTAGATAAAGCTTTTTTATTTTTTTGGCTCCCTTCTCTGGCTCAGCCTTGTTTCTGCCTTCCTGACTTGGTAATTTCACTTGGAGCACAAACTAATTCCTGAAACGGAGGAAAAGCAACGCAGTGGGGAGCAGAGGATAATCTGACACTTCTTTTTTTTTTCTTAACTGGCATTACAAAGTTGCAGTTGGAATGGAGTTTATCCCTCTGCCAGAAAATCAACCGTTAGATACGTGCTGCTTATGCCCCACTTACCCAGACAAGAGTTGCACACAACCCAGCTCTTACTCAGGCCTCATTTTTTTTTCTTTTTTTTTTTTTCTTTTTACTTGGAGTTTGCAGCCTTTGAAATATTATTTTCACTTTGCAGATCCCATGTAATCTCGTTAGGCTCCAGCAAACAACTAACATCAAAGTCCCTGTCCCTGAGTGAAAGGAAGGGAAGGGGCTGTGGAAAGAGGTGGTGGCTGCAATCTCATTACATGATGTAGAAACATCTGCCCCTGGACATGCAGGCATTTTCCCCACCAAGGAGCTAAAAGTGGCAGGCTCCTACACTGGAAGCCAGAATGTTTTGTAGGGTATGGTTGGAGTAGTAGTTAGGGAACGTTGTGGAGAGGCAGAGGAAAGTGAGCACTGAAATGCAGGGAGAGCTGAGCTTCCCTTCCCCCTGCCCTCACCAATGTGAATCACAGAATCATAAAATGTCAGGAGCTGGAAGGGACCTCCAAAGCTCATCTTGTCCAAGCCCCCTGCCAGAGCAGCATCACCTAGAGCAGATCACACAGGAACACATCCAGGCAGGTCTTGAATATCTCCAGAGAGGGAGACTCCACAACCCCCCTGGGTAGCCTGTTCCAGGGTTCTGTCACCCTCACAGGGAAAAAAAAATTCCTCCTCATGTTTCCATGGAACTTTCTATGTTTTGTTGTCACTAATTATCTAATTCAGGAGAGAAAAAATTCCACTCATCCTGTGCCCTTCTAGATTCAGCTTTCTCACAGCACATTAAGGGCACAAAACACTGCCATTTATTCAGGTATTATCCAGAAATCCAAGGGAAGAAATCAGAAACAAGAGAGGAAAAAAAACCCAACAGATTTTGTATTAAATCTTCTGTGTCCTGATGTGCAGAGGAGGGCAATGAAGCTGGGGAAGGGCCTGGAGAAGAAATCGAATGAGGAGAGAATGAAGGAGCTGGGGATGGTTAGTTTGAGAAAGAGGAGGCTGAGGGGAGACCTCATTGCTATCTACAACTGCCTGAAAGGAGCTTGTGGAGAGGTTGATGCTGGTCTCATTAGCAATAGAAGGAATGTCTTCAAGCTACCACTGGGTAGGCTTAGAGTGGACACTAGCAAACATTTTTTTTCCCAGCAAGAGTGGTCAGGCATTGGAATGAGCTGCAAGGGAGGTGGTGGAGTCACCAACCCTGGATGTGTTTACAAGTCATTTGGATGTGGTGCTTAGGGATATGGTTTAGGCTGCACCTTGCAGAATAGGGATGTTAGTTTGACTTCGTGGTTGGGATATGGTTTAGGCTGCACCTTGCAGAGCAGGGATGTTGGTTGGACTTGGTGATTGGGATATGGTTTAGGCTGCACCTTGAAGAGTCAGGATGTTGGTTGGACTTGGTGGATGGGATATGGTTTAGGCTGCACCTTGCAGAGCAGGGATGTTGGTTGGACTTGGTGATTGGGATATCATTTAGGCTGCACCTTGAAGAGTCAGGATGTTGGTCGGACTTGGTGGATGGGATATCATTTAGAGTCCATCTTGCAGAGCAGGGATGTTGGCTGGACTTGGTGATCCTGAGGGTCTTTGCCAATCTGAATGTTTCTGTGACTCTTATTGTTGAAACTGATTGACCTTTCACTTGGACCTTGAAAATTCTGCTAAATGTCTTTGCATCATGGAATACAGTGGGGAAGGATGCAAATTGCTTTGTTAAAATAATGCCCAAATGTTGTGACCAGACTGCCACAGCACAGCATCATTTACAACAGGAAAGCAAAACTCATCCTTTCTGTTCTTTTCTTTGCAAGATGTTGTGTTTTTCTTTTTTTCTTCCTAGATCTAATTCTCCCATTGAGAAAGGCAAAGGTCTGCCTCGTGTCAGGAAATTCAGCTGTGATGTTTCCCCTTTTACATGTTGTTCTCTCTGTAGCTGGTGTTCAGGGGAGATAACTGCCACCCTTTTCAGGATGAGGTAGCAGGAAGCAATCAATATTTCAAAACACATCTCCAGGAGCACTCTGCTTTTGTGTGGTTCATGGTGTCTTTTGATACTCCTGAAGAATGCCTGTTCTCCTCAATACCCTAGCCAGAGACTTGACCCTATCATTCCTTGAAAATGAATCACTTCTTTTAATTCTTTTTCTGAGCGCCGGCGTGTGAGGGGAGAGGGTTTGGGCATCTGTTTCGACTGAAAGGGTTCCTGAAACTCTCAGCTCAGCAACTGCTTTTTATTGTCTGCTTTGTGATATGGTCAAGGAAAAGGAACTTCAATTTCTTTGCAAATAAACAGGATGTCTGGAAACCAGGGACAAAACCAGGGCTCCAAATGCCTAACTCCTGCATTCAATTCCTTCCTTAACAGCAGTAAATTTCAGCTTCCTGACAGCTATGTTAAAGGATTTCTTATTCCCTTGCTACTGTGCATTGCCACAGTCGTGAGGTGCTGGAGCAAGGTAAATTATCAAAAAGAAGGAAACTGCTGGAGTCAGAATCACAGAATGGGTTGAGCTTGGAAGGGACCTTTAAAGATCCTCATGTGCCAAGGTTCCATTTCTCAACTGGAAAGGGCCTCTAGGACCAACGAGTCCAACCTTCAACCCAGGGCCACCACTGGCCATTAAACTATGTCCCAAAGTGTCACATCCACATGAGAAGCTCAACATGAGCCACCAATGTGCACTTGCAGGGCAGAAAGCCAAGCAGAGGCTGGGCTGCAGAAGGAGCAGTGTGGGCAGCAGGGCCAGGGAGGTGATTCTCCTCCTCTGCCCCAAATGATAAGACCACACCTGGAGTACTGCATCCAGTGCTGGAGCTCCTATTACAAGAGGGATGTGGAGATGCTGGAGGTGTGCAGAGAAGGACCCCGAGGATGCTCAGAGGACTGCAGCACCTCTGCTATGAGCACAGACTGAAAGAGTTGGGGCTGTGCAGGCTGGAGAAGGCTCCCAGGGGACCTTCTTGTGGCCTTACAGTGGTCTTCCCGTATCTGAAGGTGGCTACAAGAAAGCTTGGGAGGGACTTTTTAGGGTGTTGAGTAGTGATAGGAGGAGGGAAAATGGATCCAAGCTAGAGGCATTGAGTACCTCCAGGGATGGGGCCACAACCACCTCCCCAGGCAACCTGTTCCAGTGTTCCACCACCCTCCTGGTGCAGAACTTGCTCTTCACATCCCACCTAAATTTGCTCTGCTCTCAGCAGAGCAGCCATCAGATGTTGCTCCAAAACACTCTGTGCCAGTGTAAGCTTCCAGTTATGGCTCCATAAATGCAGATCAAATTTTGAAATCAGTTTATTTCCTTTAGAACAAAGCCTAAATAAGGCAGATCAGAATTAGGCCTTTCAAAGCTAAATAGAAAATTTGAGATACAGAGAAGGGAAATATTCCCCCCCCCCCCACCCCGAGGATAAACAAGCGACTATCTGTAATGGAAATCAAACTTCTCTGCTGCTGGGTTTGTGAAGAAAAGGATTCATTGTCTGCAGAAATTGCCACTGCTGCTCTGCCACACGTTCAGCAACGTCATCGCATCTGCACAACGCTGCTTGGCTGCTTCCTAGCACAGCCCAGCCCAGCCCTCAGCAATTAATGCTGCAATTGTTTTAATGCAATCAGCTACGAAGCACTCCAAGGATTGTTTGGTGAGAAGAGAACATTATTTCGTTGTGCTGCAAATGTCTGTGGAGGAGTTGGGGGGCGTGGGGTGGAGAAAGATGCTTAAAATTGGCGCCTTTCGCTCAGCACAGAACAAAAGAAGAGAATCATAGGATCATAGAAACACAGGATCAGAGAATCAGAGAATCACAGAATCATGGAAACAGGATCACAGAATCATGGAAACAGGATCATGGAATCATAGCAACATAGAATCATAGGATCACAGAATCATAGAAGAGGAGAATCGCAGAAAAACAGAATCATAGAATCACAGAATGATAGATTCATAGAATCATAGATTCATAGAATCACAGAAACAGAATCACAGAATCATAGAATCATAGAAACATAGAATCATAGAATTGTAGTGTCATAGAATGGTTTAGGTTGGAAGAGACCTCAAAGCTCATCCTGTTCCAATAGGTGCCATAGGCAGGGAGACCTCCCTCTAGAACAGGTCACTCAAAGACTCATCCAACCTGGCCTTGAACACCTCCAGGGAGGTTCTGGAGCACAGAACCACAGAATGTGATCCCTGAGCAACCTGTGCCAGTGTTTCACCATCCTCACTGCTAACAAATTCCTCCTAACCTGCAGTTTCAGTCTCCCCTCAGCCACTTCAAACCCATTCCTTCTCATCCTCTCATTACCAGCCCTTGTCAATAGTCCCTCCCCAGCCCTCCTGAAGCCCCCTTCAGATCCTGCAAGGCCTCTCCAAGGTCTCCTGGAAGTCTTCTTTTCTCCAGGCTGAAGCAGAAAGAACTGTTCCTGTTCTGGAAAGCAGGAAAGCAGAGCAGTAATAAAGGCAGAGATGTTCACACAGTTGCAGGAGGTTGCTCTGTAGTTCACAGTGCTGTAGCAGCAGCAGTGTCTGTGTCGCTGCCTGCCTGCCTGCTGCTGGAATTGATTGTAGCAAGAGGTGTGCTCGTTTTTCACAGGAACACTGAGAGCTTCTCAGGTTTTCTTGTGAGTCAGGAGCTGGGCAAGAAAAATCCCCCTGCCATGTCCAGGGACACCCTGCCCTAGAGCAGGCTGCCCACAGCCTCTGCCAGCCTGGCCAAAAACACCTCCAGGGATCTGGCCACAAACACCTCCCTGCAGGGGCAACCCATTCCAGCCTCTCACCACTCTCATGCTCCACAACTTCCTCCTCACATCCATTCTGAATCTCCCCACCTCCAGCTTTGCTCCATCCCCCCTAGTCCTGCCACTACCCAATGCTCTGTCACACAGGCAGCTCTTGACTTCGGTAGTGGTACAAAGTTTTATTCAGTGTTTTAGTTAACAGCTATCCTAATTAACATCCCAGCTCAGCTGGTGTTGAATTCACATTAAAATTAAGAGTGAGAGAAACTCAGAATTTCCTGGAGGTGCACATCTGGCTGTGTATTTACTTTCAGTAGTCACAGATACCAAGAGCTGCTCCAGGAATCTTTCCCTTCTTCAGTCTAAATAAATCCACTTCTCTCACTCTTGTGGCCAAGAAGGCCAATAGGAGCTTGGGGGGCATTAAGAGGAGTGTGGACAGCAGATCCAGAGAGGTTTTCCTCCACCTTTACTCTACCTTGGGTGAAACCTTACTGTTGAAGTGAGACAAGAAGAGTCCACCAAGATGCTGAGAGGGCTGCAGCAGCTCTGCCATGAGGCCAGGCTGAGAGAGTTGGAGCTCTGCAGCCTGCAGAAGAGAAGGCTTCAAGTAGACCTTGGAGTGGCCTTGCAGGATCTGAAATGGGGCTAAAGGAAGGCTGCGGAGGGACTATTGACAAGGTCTTGTAATGAGAGGATGAGGATGAATGGGTTTGAAGTGGCAGGGGGGAGACTGAAACTGGATGGCAGGAAGAAATTGTTTGCAGTGAGGGTGGTGAGACACTGGCACAGGTTGCCCAGGGAGGTTGTGGAGCATAGAGGCACAGAATGGGATCTTGGATCTTCTGTGCTCCACAACCTCTCTGGAGGTGTTCAAGGCCAGGCTGGATGAGGCCTTGAGGGATCCTTTCTAGTGGGATGTGTCCCTGCTTATGGCACAGGGGGGTTGGGAGTGGATGAGATTTGAGCTCCCTTCCAACCTAAACCACTCTATGATTCTATGAGGAGAGGCTGAGGGACCTGAGGTTTTTTTTGGTTTGTATTTTTTTTCTTTTTATCTGGTGAAGAGAAGACTTAGAGGGGATCTAATCAATGTTTGCAAATATCTGAGGGCTGGGGGTCAAGAGAGAGGCAACAAACTCTTCTCAGTTGTGCCCTGGAATAGGATATGGGCTAATGGATATAAAGTACAGCAGAGGAAGCTCCATCTCAATATGATGAAGAGCTTCTTGACTGTAAGGTTGAGAGAGCCCTGCTACAGGCTGCCCAGAGAGGTTGTGGAGTCTCCTTGTCTGGAGCCTTTCCAGCTCTGTCTGGATGTGTTCCTGTGAAACTTGTGCTGGATTCTCTGCTCCTGCTCTGGCAGAGGGGGTTGGACTGGATGATCCATGGAGGTCCCTTCCAACCCCTAACATCCTGTGACCCTGTGATCCTCTCCTCCCTTGACCATGTTAGTTAGAGGAAGGAAGGGGGTGAGAGTTCTTTCAAGTTTGCAAGATCTGCTGTGAAAAGCAAGCATCAAAGAAAAAAAACCAACTTCTTATTTCTCTGGCAGTTTTGTTAATAAAAGTTCTTATTTTGCCTTTGACATCTGGAAATACTCTGTGCATACTCTTAATTTACTCAACTAAGGCAAATTATTTAGCACGTGGGTTTGGTTGGTGGGTTTCTTTTTTTAGAACGTATTATGGATGCAGTAGGCTGCAAGGCAACATCTGCTGCAACAATGAGGAAGAGAATTAACTACTGTTGAAGATCTCACAGTGCATCTAAAACCTCAGCTGAGGTGGAGAAAGAGGGAGCGTGTTGGGGCTGTATTAGCAATGAACTTGCTGTAGCTGCAGTACAATCTCTGCAGCAGATTATGATATCTCAAGTTATTTTGTGATATTTCTCATGGAAACCAACTCCATGAAGCCCAGAGAAGGTCCATGGGGATGATCTCAGGGCTGCCCCATGGTGAGTTCCATTACTAAGGGACTGGTCAGTTGCCAGCCAGTCATGAGAGGTGTGCCCTAGAGATTAGTGCTGGGCTCAGTCCTCTTTAATATCTTCATTGATGGGTGCTGGGTACAGTCCTGTTTAGTATCTTCATTGATGGGTGCTGGGCACAGTCCTGTTTAATATCTTCATTGATGGGTGCTGGGCACAGTCCTGTTTAATATCTTCATTGATGCTCGGGATGAGGGGATAGAGTCCACCAGCAGTGATTTCGCAGACGACACCAAGCCAGGAGCAAGTGTGGATCTGTTAGAGGGCAGAAGAGCCCTGCAGAGGGACCTGGGCAGGCTGCACAGGTGGGCACGGTCCAACACCAGGAGTTTGAACAAGTCCAAGTGCCAGGCTCTGCACTTTGGCCACAGCAACCCCAGGCAGTGGCACAGGCTGGGGACAGAGTGGCTGAGAGCAGGCAGGCAGAGAGGGACCTGGAGGTGCTGGGTGGCAGCTGAAGAGGAGCCAGCAGTGAGCCCAGGTGGCCAAGAATGCCAAGGGCATCCTGGGCTGGCTCAGGAGCAGTGTGGGCAGCAGGAGCACCATTCTGTGATTCTAAGTAGGAGTTTATTTGAAATGCAGTGTGGCTTGTTTAGCCTGGAGAAGAGAAGGTTCAGGGGTGACCTCATTGCTGGCTACAACCTCCACAAAGATCAGCCAGTCCTAAGCCCCCTGCCATGCCCAGGGACACCCTGCCCTAGAGCAGGCTGCCCACAGCCTCTGCCAGCCTGGCCAAAAACACCTCCAGGGATCTGGCCCCAAACACCCCCCTGCAGGGGCAACCCATTCCAGCCTCTCACCACTCTCAAGCTCAACAACTTCCTCCACACATCCAGTCTTAATCTCCTCACCTCTTTCTGTGATTTTTTGATTACTTGGCAATAACAAGACATCAGGTTGACTCATGGAGGGTTGAATATTAGGAGAAACTTCTCCAGTGAAGGAGTTATTCAACCCCAGAATGGGCTCCCCCAGGCAGCTGGCTGAATCACAATCCCTGGAGGTGTTTCAGATGGCAGGGAGGTTGGAACAGGATGCTCCTTGTGGTCCCTTCCAACCCTGACTGATGCTATGATTCTATGTAGTGCTGAGGGACAGGGCTTAACACCAGGCTTTGAAGAGTTAGACAATGGTTGGGTTTGATGATCTGAAAGGTCTTTTTCCCAACCCAAACGGTTCTGTGATTCTGCGTTAGCCACTACAAAGAAAATGAATTCCAGGCCAGCCAAACCCAGCACAATATTGCAAAGTGTAATACATATAAAACCATTTGAAAGCTGCAGGCATAGATTTATTTTATTTTTTTCCCCCAAGGCAGGAGCACACTGCTATTTTAAAACAAAACCCAGATCACCCTACCAAAGGATTTCAGGCCTTTTTTTTCCTGAAATGCTGGGGAATGACAGCTAATTTTAACCTCTCCCTAAAACTCTCCCTGACAAACCCATTAGGCACACTGCAGCTTTTAGAGGTGTATTTCTAAGCCAGCCAATCACTCTCAGTTCTTCAGAAGGAGATCGTTAGAACTACTCCATTTGAACATGGCCACTCCACGGTCTAATGATGCCCATTAGAGCCCTGGGGAGAAGCTTGGAGTTGCAGCTTAATGACTGCAGCCCTGGGCCTCCTCAAAAAGTGGCAGCTGCAGGCACCTGCTCCACTTCAAAGCCACCCCTGCAGTCTATTTAGGAAGGCACACCACAACTAGTGACTAAAAAAAAAAAGAAACAAAACCCAACAGCCCCCAAAGCCAGAAACCAACCAGTCAATTTGGTTTTTTGCTGTTGCACCCAGCTTATGCTCTTCTACCCACTTGATTAGAATATATATATATATATCTAGCCAAAGGAAATATTAAATCCTGGGTTGCAGCAAGAGCAGCATGGCCAGCAGGGCAAGGGAGGGGATTCTGCCTCTTTACTTGGCACTTGGCAGGCCACATCTTGAGTGCTGTGTCCAGTTCTGGGACCCTCAGTACAAGAGAGATGTTGAGGTGCTGGAAGGTGTCCAGAGAAGGGCAGCAAGGCTGGGGAGGGGCCTGGAGCACAGCCCCAAGAGGAGAGGCTGAGGGAGCTGGGGGTGTGCAGCCTGCAGAAGAGGAGGCTCAGGGCAGAGCTCATTGCTCTCTACAGCTATCAAAAGGAAGATTGTAGCCAGGTGGGGTTGGGCTCTTCTCCCAGGCACCCAGCAACAGTTGGGGGGAAAAAAAAATTGTTGAGGCTAAGCCCTTCAGCACCTTATTAACTAATTTGATTGTGCCTGTAAAAAGAAAGGTAAAGAGCATGGGTGGAAGTGTTCCATTTAACTTCTGCTTGGCTGCCGTTAAATGCAACTGTTAAAAAATTAGATGTGTCCCCCCTCGGGCAACATCACTTTAACCTGAGAGCTTGGATGCATTATAGTGAGGAAATGACATTAAAAGTGGACATTTCCCTCTTCATAATTCAGTGCTGGGCAGAAGTAAGTCTCACAGATCCTCTCTGGGCTGGTTTGAGGATAATTGGATGATTTTAAGGAGAAACTAGGTTAGAAGCTGAGAAAGGAGAACATTGGGGATGTCTCCCTCATAGGTTTTCTGAGATGTACAAAAGGAAAAACCCCAACATAGATAAGGCAGAGCTGCTTGGGTCACTCTGGCTGCTGATCTCTCTCTCCTTGCCGTCCAGATGGATCTGTGTAACTCCACTAATCAATTCCTGCTTTCTAACCATCCCCTCTCTTGCTGAGAAGAACTTCCTAACCTCCAGCCTGAACCTGCCCTGGCACAGCTTGAGCCTGGGTCCTCTTCTTCTGTCCCTAGGAGCCTGGCAGCAGAACCTAACCCCACATGGCAACAACCTCCCTTTGGGTAGCTGTAGAGATCAATGAGGTCTCCCCTCAGCCTCTTCTTCCTCAAACCAAACAGGCCCAGTTCCTTCAATTGCTCCTCTTATGACTTATGATATGATTAACATGATTTAAGTGTAGTATTTCATGGCAGTGTTGGTCTTGAGAAGAGCTTTCAAAGGACAACTTGTTTAACCACCTTCTCCAAGTGGGCCAGACCTGGGTCAGTTTTGGTTTTTTTTTTCCTAGCTCAATGCTGCAAACCTCCAAGGATGAAGCTGCTGCAGCTCCTGTGCACAGCCTGTTGCAGCACTGCACCACTCTCCATCCCTCCCCTACCTCCCCTCTCTCCTCTTCTTCTATGTGGAGCTTACAATTCCATCTTACTTCAGTATCACCCAGATCCCAGGTGTTTTTTCAAGGCTCAAGTGGGATTTCTGAACCCTTGACAGACTGCTCAAGAGCCCTCAGCATGCAGGCACTCTCTGAATTCAGCCCAGGGTGCCTGTGGGGGGACTCTCTCTACTGTCTCCTGTTCTCTCCTGTCTTGCAAAATTGTTTTGCCACTTCCACCAGCACATGCTGAGGACAAAGGAGAGGTGAAATGTCAGTTGCCCACCTTTATGCCTGCTTTGCATCTGCTCAGGCCAGCTGCATGAAGAGTGATAGGGTAAAGGAGTGCCAGGTGCTGCACACAGAGTATAAATGCTGCTTTTCTAACTGCTTCTATTTTCGCCTTCTTTTTGCAGGTTTTGATGGAATGAGAGCACTGCCAGGTCTCTGTCCCTTTCTGCTGCCCCATCTCAGGCTTGCGTGTGACCATTGCAGCTTGTGTGTGACCATTCACCCTGCTGAGAGCCCACCTGGACTACTGCATCCAGTGCTGGAGCTCCTATTACAAGAGGGATGTGGAGATGCTGGAGATGTGCAGAGAAGGGCCCCGAGGATGCTCAGAGGGCTGCAGCAGCTCTGCTGTGAGCACAGCCTGAAAGAGTTGGGGCTGTGCAGGCTGCAGAAGAGGAGGCTCCCAGAGGACCTTCTGGTGGCCTTCCAGAATCTGAAGGGGGCTACAAAAAAGCTGGGGAGGGACTGTTTTGGCTATCAGGTAGTGAGAAGACTAGGGGGAATGGAGCAAAGCTGGAGGTGGGGAGATTCAGACTGGATGTGAGGAGGAATTTCTTCAGCATGAGAGTGGTGAGAGGCTGGAATGGGTTGCCCCTGCAGGGAGGCGTTTTTGGCCAGGCTGGCAGAGGCTGTGGGCAGCCTGCTCTAGGGTAGGGTGTCCCTGGGCATGGCAGGGGGGTTGGGACTGGCTGATCCTTGTGGTCCCTTCCAACCCTGACCGATTCTATGATCCTTTCTGAGCCAATTTGGTCTGGAGACAAGGTGAGCAGAGCACAGGTGAGCAGAGCACAGGATCTGCACAAGTTAAATCACCAAGCAATTATTTAATGGGCAAACCACAGAATAAGTAGTTGGAGCTAGTAAGCTATTACACCAAGCATTAATAGGAACAAAGGAAGCCAACAGCAGAATAATTCCACACAAGAAAGCAGATAACCTCTTTTTCCTCAGGTCCTTCTCCACTCTCCCTTTCCCAGCCCTCCTCCCCCCACCCATAAGTGCTCTGCCAGTCAGAGGAGCTAATGGGGGCTGTGCTGTGGCAGGGGATGGAGCTGGAAAATGCAGCTGGCTTTTAAAACCATAAAAGAAAGAATTCTATCTGTCCCAGGGAGTCACTTCTTTCTTTTTTTTTTTTTTTTCCTTGATAGCATAGCACAGTTCTGCCTGAATTCCACTTATCTTCCTCTCACTGCACTGAGTGAGGGAGCAGAGTGAAATGAGCCATAGAAACTCGGTCAGTTTGGGGAGTTTTAAAAGTTCTCTTTGGAGATGAAGATTTCAGTGCCTGCAGTTTCATGTGAGCTAAGAAGTTTTACCCAGAAACGAGTGCTGAGGAATGACCTGCATGTCCCTCTTGGGTCATTAGAGCCAGAATGATCTCAACCCCTTCAGCTTTCAGGCTGTGCATCGGTCAGGTGAATGCTTTGAAGTCGTCTCGGCTGAGCAGGTTAAAGGTTGACATTCACAGTTGTGACTTTCATGTCCCACTTTTAGACTCCTGCCTGTGTCATAAAGCCAGGAGTGTTAGTTTAAGCTAGCCCCCATAAATACTTCATTCGATTTGGAAGTAAAAAATAAACTTGAACAATAAATAGAAGGCATTTTAGGTAAGGGGAATTACAGAGCATTGGGGGAGAGGGAACAGAATACAAGATATGGGTATAAGGTAAGGGGAATTAGAGAGGATTGGGGGAGAGGGAACAGAATACAAGATAGGGGTATAAGGTAAGGGGAATTAGAGAGGATAGGGGGAGAGGGAACAAAATACAAGATAGGGGTATAAGGTAAGGGGAATTAGAGAGGATGGGGGAAAGGGAGCAAAATACAGGTATAAGGTAAGGGGAATTACAAAGGATAAGTGGAGAGGGAACAAAATACAAGATACAGATATAAGGTAAAGGGAATTGCAGAGGATGGGGGAGAGGGAACAGAATACAAGATATGGGTATAAGGTAAGGGGAATTAGAGAGGATAGGGGGAGAGGGAACAAAATACAAGATAGGGGTATAAGGTAAGGGGAATTACAGAGGATAGGTGGAGAGGGAATAAAATACAAGATACAGGTATAAGATAAGGGGAATTATAGAGGATGGGGGAAAGGGAGCAAAATACAGGTATAAGGTAAGGGGAATTACAAAGGATAAGTGGAGAAGGAACAAAATACAAGATACAGATATAAAGGGAATTGCAGAGGATAGGGGGAGAGGGAACAAAATACAAGATAGGAGTATAAGGTAAGGGGAATTGAAGAGGATAGGGAACAAAATACAAGATACAGGTACAAGTTAAGGGGAATTGCAGGGGGTAGGAGAGGAGGAAAAATAAAGTACAAAATGAAAAAAACAAAAACAAACAACCCATAGATGGGAGTGAAGTTGAACCCAAGAGATGAAGATGGAAATTGGTGATAGATGCAGATGATGGGTGCTGGTGGGATGCAGTGAGTTAGTATTCCAGATATGGCCTCTTCTTTTTTCTNTTGTCGAGTGTGCCCCCTTTTTTTTTTTTTTTTTTTTTTTTTTTTTTTTTTTTTTTCCCAATCCACTTTATCAATTAAGTCTTCAGATGCAGATTATTCAGCACAGAGGTAAATGAGAAATGAAATTTGATTGCAATTACTCATTGGTGTACATTAGACTTAACACAGAAGCTGTAATGTTTCTGTTCCATTGCAGCTCATTCACTGCCAACTCTTCTAGGAAGCATTTCCTATTTTTTTTTTTTCCTTCTCTTTTTAATTCAGACAAGATAAATTATTCACTCCGTGAAAGGGCTAAAAAAATCACTAAAAGATGACAGAATGCTTTAAAAAAAAAATGTTTATTCCTCCCTTTCCCACCCATAAATAAAAAAAAAATTTGATTTAATTTGCTTTTATTAAGCAAAGCAATTAAAGAGAAGTAAAAATAAAAAATGTCTCTTTTTATGAAGGAGATATATTTTTTAGGATTGATATATGGGCAATTCTCTGACTCAAGTCTTTTGCACCTTCTTTATGGATCCATATATATATTCCAGGATATTTATAACTGCCTTAAATCAAGCACTCACTAAGTTCTGCTCTTGTGCATCAGAATAAATAATAAGAAGTGATTTTAAGAAGTAACAGAGGTGTGGTGGAATCATAGAATCAGTCAGGGTTGGAAGAGACCTCAAGGATCATCCAGTTCCAACCCTCCCTTTCCTTTTTTCCCTTTTTTATCTTTTCCCTCCTTTTAAATAATTTTTCTTTCCTTTTTCTTTTTTCTTCCTTTTTCTTTTTTATTTACTTTAGTTTTTTTCCCTTTTTTTCTTTCCTCCTTTTGAATTTTTCTATTTCTCTTTTTTTCCCTTCCTTTTTCCTTTTTTCTTTTAATTTTTCTTCTTTTTTTCCCTTCCTTTTTCCTTTTCCTTTTTCTTTTTTCTTTTTTTTTGTGTTTTCCTTTCCTTTTTTTTCCTCAATTTTTGTTTTTCTTTCCTTTTTCTTCCTTTTTTTCTTTTATCTTCTTTTTTTTTTTACTTTACCTTTTCTTTCTTTCTCCTCTGTTATTTCATCCTTTTTAATTTCTTCTCTTTTTTTCCATTTTTCTTCCTTTTTTTTTCTTCTTTTTTTTAATTTTCTTTGCTTTTTTCTTTCCTTCTTTATTTCACCCCTTTTCTTTTTTCCTCTTTTTTCTTTCCTCCTCCTTTTCATTTTTCCTTCTGTTTTTTTCCTTTTTTCTCTTTTTCTCATTTATTTTTTCTTTTTTTTTTCTTCTTTCCCTTTTTCCCCTCTTTTTCCTACTAAAGACAGAGAGAGAGTTAAATAACCTTTTTTTATTTTTTCCTCTCTATCCTTTTTTGCTTTCTTCAGCAAAATCCTCTAAGTAGATGATGAGCTCTGTTCAAACATAATGACCAGCTTCTCTACACCAGAAAATTAATATTCTTACAGATCATATTACCTCTGGCTTGCTCAGTGGAGCTTTTCATAAAGAAATTGGCTTGGATGTCCAACTGTGCTTTCCCTTCTATATCTCAGGTAAGGACCATTAACAGAGCAGTCGAAACTGGTTTGCACTTTGAATAATCACAGAATCACAGAGCTTTAGAGGCTGGAATGGACCTACAAAGATCACCCAGTCCAAACCCCCTGCCAAGGCAGCACCACCCAAGGTAGTTCCCACAGGAATGCATCCAGGTGGGGTTTGAAAGTCTCCAGAGAAGGAGACTCCACAACCTTTCTGGGCAGCCCGTTCCAGTGTTCCATCACCCTAGCTGTGAGGAAGTTTCTCCTCATGTTGAGCTTAAACCTTCTCTGTTCTGGTTTGGATCCATTGCTCCTTGGTTTATTGCTGTGCACCACCCAACAGAGCTTTGTTCCCTACACTTGACCCTCACCCCACAGCTATTGATAGACACTGCTCAGATCCTCTCTCAGCCTTCTCTGCTCCAGGCTAAGTATCCCCAGGCTCTCTCCGCAGGGGAGATGCTCAACTCCCCCACTCATCCTTGAGGCTCTCCTCTAGACCCTCTCCAGTAGGACCCTGTCCATCCAGAGCTGGGGAGCCCAAACTGGACTCACTATTCCAGGTGTGGTCTCTGCAGGGCAGAGCAGAGCAGAGGGAGAGAAGTACCTCCCTAACCCTGCTGGCCACACTTTTCCTGATGCCCTCCAGGCTGCCATTGGCTCTCTTGCCCACCAGGGCACATTGCTGTGATTTTTCCAAGGAAATTTTAAGCAGGAATTTCTAACCTAGCTGAGGACAACACAGCTGAGAAAATTCAGCCAAATAAACTGTTTATCCAAGGAAATATTTTTACTGTTAGAGCATGGCATGGATTGCCTAGGTAAAGGTCACACATCTTCCTGACTTGAAAGTGTTTCTCTAACTGCTTTTTGCAGCCTTTGTTGTTTTTATTCAAACTGAAAAAGAAGTCTTCACAATTCCATATTTGTACTTTTGTTTTTAATTGAAGGCAGTGCAGAACAGCTCAATAGGAGGTGTTTTAAGGAACAGTCCTTCTATCAATAAAGTTTTGGGTGAAATTGGTTAGGTTATTGATGGGTAGCATAAGTGAAGGACTCAACCTTTGTCAATAAGGAGATGAAAGGGGAACACCAATCTGGTTTGTTTTAAAGAGAAGATTTTCCTTGCACTTGTCTAATTTTCCAATGAATTCTACTTGGGATCCAACACATAGCCTGACCATGAGCCAACAATGTGTTCTGGTGGCCAAGAAGGTCAATGCAATTCTGGGGTGGATTAGAAGGGCTGTGATTAGGAGGTTGAGAGTGGTTCTCCTGCCCCTCTACTCTGCCCTGCTGAGGCTGCATCTGGAATATTGTGTCCAACTGTGGACCCCTCAGTTCAAGAATGACCTCAGGGAACTGCTTGAGAGAGTCCAGCACAGAGCCTTAAGGACAATGAAGGGAGTGGAAGATCATCCTTAGGAGGAGAGCCTGAGGGAGCTGGGGCTGAGCTGCTGGGAGAGGATGAGCCTGAGAGATGACCTCAGTCATGGTGATAAAGATGTTCAGGGTGAGTGCCAAGAGGCTGGAGCCAGGCTGTGCTGGATTATGCCCAATGGAAAGAAAACAGAGGTGATGTCCACTTAACTCACAGATTTACTGAGATACACAAAAGCAAGGACACAAACACAAATAAGGCTCTGGGTGTGTCTCTGTCTGTCGGACTCTCCTTGGCTTCTAGCTGGATCCATGTAACCCAACTCATCAGTTCTGCTTCTAAGCCCTCTGGCTGATCTTTCCTGTTCACCTTGCACATAAGGTAGATTTTGGAATAAGGTTGGAGGGTGGGGAGAAGGTGGAAGGGTGGCTGGAAACCCCCCTTGGGGACTTCATTCCTTAACTCCCAGCTGGCTGAGTCTAGTCTGGGTGAAGTCAAATGTGTGGAGGGGCAAGGGACTCCCAAACCATCACATAACCCCAGCAGAAAAGGCAAGTGGAGACCCCACTCTGACTACCCAAAGCCTCGTAAGATACTTGTGTGGAAATGTTACCTCCTAACCAGAGAACAAAATAAATGTGAAACGTTCTTGCTGTTAATAGATGACATTTTATTGCTTTCAACCAGGAAAACAAACAAAACATGAGAGTGAAATTAAATTTATGATTAACATTATTTTGACTGAGTTTAGATGCAGCAGCTGAACTCCACACCACCTCTTTTTAAGGTAATTTTGAGCATGAGTAGTTTTTTTTTTTTTCCTCCTGCTCTGTTTGCATTTGTAGGATTTTCTGCTTTCCACTGAAGTTTCCCCTTCATGCTGCCAGAGTTGTTTTGTTTTTTTTTTCCCTTCTTGATGACCTTTTGAGGTCCCTTCCAGCCTCTAACATTCTGTGATCCTGTGATAATGCATTTTGCTGTTAAATACACACACTTATTTCTACCCTTTCTGAAGTGTGAATTACAATATTTGTCAGAGACGTGTAAGAGCAGGCATTGACTGCTCCATTGGTGTCCCTGAGAACTACCTAAAACAACTCCCTTTGAGCTCAGAATTTGAAGTGTGAAATACATCTCCTTTTAGCTATGATTCATATTCCCTTTTAGCCTTATGTATGTAATAGTGCAGGAAAAAAAAAAAAAAAATACTTGTCACAAGGTCACAGAATCAAGGAATGTTAAATGTTGGAAGGGACCTTGGAAAGTCACCCAGTACAAGCCTCCTGCCAGAGGAAAAAAACACAGAAACACAAAGAAAAAAAAAATTAAGACAACAAATCACAAAAAAAAAAAACAAACACCAAAACCCAAACCCACAAAAAACACCACACAACACTAAAAAAAAATTTAAATTTTTAAAATCACCAAAAAAATCACAAAATTATTAAAAAATAAATAATTACAAACAAACAAAAAAAACCCACCAAAATCACAAAATGGTTTGGATTAGAAGGGACCTGAAAGATCATCTAGTTCTAACTTTGCTGCCATGGGCAGGGCCACCTTTCTCTAGACCAGGTTGCTCAAGACCCTGTCCAACCTGGCCTTGAATGCCTCCAGGAAGGGGGCACCCTGGACCACCTGCTCCAGTGTCTCACAGCCTCACTCTAAAGAATTTCTTCCTAGTATCCAGTCTAACACCCCTTCATCACATAACAAAACAAAAAGCCCTCTTGAACTTCATTCTAATAAGAACACCAAGAAATTTAGGAGGCAGATAACCTCTTCCACGACATCTTAATTGCGAAGTAAACGCTGAAGTTCTCCAGGTGGAGCAAGATCCCAGCAGCAAGTGAAGGCTCAGAGGCATTGCGGGTGATGACCGCTGACGCGAAAGCCTGGGCAGGCTGTCAGGAAGGAGACGTTGCCCTTCAGCTCCTCAGAAAGGGCTTTTCGACACTATCATTTAGATGATGCCTCTAAAAAGCATTAAATTGAATGTATAAAAGGAGTTGTCATCTACCAAGCAGGGAAGGAATTCAATATGCCAACCGCAAGGCAAACCGAGTTTGACATTAGGAAAAAAAAAAAAAAAAGAACCTGGAGTGTGACAGCTGCGGCAGCTCCGCCTCGTAGAAGAAGGTTGTGTGCACGCTCACAGAGGCTGTACAGCAGGTCCTGGTTGGGAAACTGGCATTTTTCAAAGGTCATGGAGCTCCTTAGCACTGTTCAATTACCGCACAAAGGGTACCGCTGACAGCTTTAACGCTGTGGTTAAATTAGCTAAGTACCAGCTGAGGCGGTCGAAGTCCGGACAGGAGCGGTTGGATAATATCTATATATCACCCAGGGAAAAAAAGGAGATTTCAAGCATCCTACCTGCACCACCTTGGCTTCTCCTCTTCACCCCTCAGTGTCAAGGAAAACATCAGGGGACCAGGTAGCTGTCCTGTAGATTCTGAAACTTTTGACACTCATAGAGTCTTAGTTCTTATATAGAATCAGAATGGTTCTGATGGTGGTGGTGGGAAGGGAGCTCAAAGCTCATTCATTTCCAACCCCCCTGTGACATAGGCAGGGACACCTCCCACTAGAACAGGTTGCCCAAGGCCTCATCCAACCTGGCCTTGAACACCTCCAGGAAGGTTGTGGAGCACAGAATCACAGAACATGATGAAAGATGTGATCGAAGATCACATTCTGTGCTCCACAACCTCCCTGGGCAACCTGTGCCAGTCTCTCCCCACCCTCTCTGCAAACAGCTTCTTCCTAATATCCAGTTTCAACCTCTCCTCTGCCAGTTCAAACCCATTCCTCTTCATCCTGTCACTATTAGACCTCGTCAATAGTCCCCCCCGAGCCCTCTTGTAACCCCCTTCAGATCTTGGAAGGCAACTCCCTGGTATCCTGGAAGCTTTCTCTTCTCCAGGCTGAAGAGCCCTAAACTTTCAACCTAACCATTTTTGTTATGGCTGCAAAAATACAGCTACGGCCTGAGGAATAAGGCCAAATATTAGATTTTAGCTGCCATTGACTTTGTCCTTTGTTTCAGCTGTTTTCTTCTGAATGAGTAACCTGAATCAATAACCTGCTGATCAGATTGTATTGACCCTCTGCTCAAAACACAACAGCACCACACAACCCTGCTCTGGCAGGGGGGTTGGGCTGGATGAGGTCATTGGGTTCCTTCCAAGCTGTGAGCCTGTGAAGGGGCAATGCATGGAAGCCGAGGCATAGGAAGCTCCATGGAAAGATGAAGAGGAAGTTTTTCACTGTGAGGGTGACAAAACCCTGGAACAGGCTGTGCAGGGAGGTTGGGAAGTCTCCCTCTCAGGAGATATTCCAAACCCACCTGGATGCATTCCTGTATGATCTGGTCTAGGTAATCCTGCTCTAGGTGATCCTCCTCTGGCAGGGGGGTAAGGACTGGATGAGCTTTCAAGGTCCCTTCCAGCCCCTGACAGTCTTCCCATTTGAAGGAGGAATTGCAAAGAACTAACAAGCTGATGCAATCTATAAAAAGGGGGAAAAAAAAAAAAAATAAAAAACCAAAACCCACAAACCAATCCCAAATTATTATTCCCTTTCTTCATTTCCCCAGCGCTTTGGTAGTATCTAGAGTCAGTAAAGGGGTTAAAAAAAAAAACAACAAAACAAAAAAACA
Source organism: Psilopogon haemacephalus (assembly GCA_013396835.1). Classification (NCBI taxonomy): domain Eukaryota; kingdom Metazoa; phylum Chordata; class Aves; order Piciformes; family Megalaimidae; genus Psilopogon; species Psilopogon haemacephalus. The sequence continues at coordinate 65,644 of VWZI01001234.1, forward strand.
AAGCAAACCAAAGAGAAATCCAGAAATGACTGACAGCAAACATAACTCAGTATTCAATCTGTGGCACGTCATGCACATTGTGTTTACAGGGCTGGTAATTACTTTCTCACCAAATGCTGTGCCAGATCTCTGCTGCTGAAGCAAACGTAGCTGCGAGCTCTGCCATCCGTTCTGTCGCTGCCACTTTAATTGGCATTTCTTTGGGAGAGGAGAAAAGTTGGAGGCATTCGACTCGTTCCTTGGAGTGTCAGTACAGATTGGGTATCGAACAGTTGGAGAACAAAAGAAAGAAAAAAAAAAAAAAACCACAACAGGTTTATTAAAAGGTTGTGCTGAGTCAATATATGGATTAAAAAAATTAAATAAATGGTGGTGAGTAGAAAGGAAGAATCACAGCACCGCAGGATGTGAGTGGCTGGAAGGGAGCTCCAGAACTCATCCAGGATCCAAAGCAGCAGCAGCTAGGGCAGGTCACACACAAATGCAGCCAGGTGAGTTTGGAAAGGCTCCAGAGAAGGAGACTCCACAACCTCTCTGGGCAGCCTATGCCAGTGCTCTGTGACCCTTCCAGTCAAGAAGTTGCCTCTTGTGTTGAGCTGCAACCTCCTGTGCTGCAGCTTCCATCCACTGCTCCTTAGCCTATCCCAGGGAGGAAGTGAGCAGAGCCTTTTAACTTGCATATAAATGTAAATATTTGTGTACCTTGTGTATGTGTGTACTTGTAAATTGTGCTAAGCTGTAAACAGAGCTTCCTTAACAACTTCCAGCCAACTGAGTTCAGTCTGGTAATTTGGAGGGGGGAAGGTAACTATTACAAGAGGGATGTGGAGATGCTGGAGGTGTGCAGAGAAGGGCCCCGAGGATGCTCAGAGGACTGCAGCAGCTCTGCTGTGAGCACAGCCTGAAAGAGTTGGGGCTGTGCAGGCTGCAGAAGAGGAGGCTCCCAGGGGACGTTTTTGTGGCCTTCCAGGATCTGAAGGGGACTACAGAAAGGCTGGGGAGGGACTTTTTAGGCTGTCAGATAGTGACAGGACTAGGGGGAATGGAGCAAAGCTGGAGGTGGGGAGATTCAGACTGGAGGTGAGGAGGAAGTTGTTGAGGATGAGAGTGGTGAGAGGCTGGAATGGGTTCCCCTGCAGGGAGGTGTTTGTGGCCAGATCCCTGGAGGTGTTTTTGGCCAGGCTGGCNAAAAGAAAAAAAGCCCCAACCCCCCCAAGCAAAACAAAACTCAAACCTCCAAACATTTTGTCTGAATTTGGGACTGATTTTTTCATGCAGACTGTTGCAATATCCACTTTGCCCAGAATCCCTCTGAGCCAAGTGTGACATTTTCATTACTTACTCCTCTTGTGAAATAATGGTCAGGAAGTTGTAGTCAGGTTGGAGGCTGAGCTCTTCTCCCAGGCAAATTGTGACAGACAAAGAGGACATAGCCTGAAGCAGTGCCAGGGGAGCTTTAGGTTGGATGTTAGGAAAGGTTGATTAGGCATCCCTGTAGATCTTTAAGAACAGTTTGGAGATGGCCTTTGCTGGCATGGTTTAGCTGCTGTCACGGTGTTGGGTCATAGGCTGGACTTGATGGTCTCAGGGATCTGCTCCAGCCTCAAGGATGCTGTGATTCTGTGTGATAGCCATCTAATGCCCTGATCTGGCTTCACACAGTCAGGGTTCCATTCCACCTGGTGCTGAATAAATCCAATTTTAACTTGTTTACAAATCAAGGCAGAGTTTTCACCACTCTGACATAAAAAAAGCATCAATGAGACCTTGTATTTTATTCTATTTACCTTGTCAGGGATTCTCAGGCATTCCCTCCATGCTCACTCAAGCCTCCTCAATATGTTTCACAGATCCATTCCAGCCATTTTCACAGCTGTATTAAGTAGGCAGAAAGCAGCACCTAATGACAGAGCAGCTCAACCTTACCAAAGAGGCACAGCCAGCACCCGTGGGTGAGGTTGCAATCATCAAGGTTACAATCATCAAAGTTGCAATCATCATGTCCCTATCCTACCTAGCCGGGGGGCCAGCAGGCCCCCCGGCCTTTAGATCCCCTCCACCAGTCACCCAGTGTGCACCATGGGCACTCACCAGTGATGGCAGGAGGAGGATCCCTCTGCCCAGATGGGCAAACTTGGGGCTACTGCCTGCTGGGGCTGGTTATAAAGGGGAGTGAGCAGGGAGAGCAAAGTGGCCACAGCTGGGGTGGGAGGAGACTGCAACAGCACCCAGGTGCTCTGGGTTTGGTGGAAAGAAGGGGAAAATGTGGGATCTACTCTGCTCTGATTTCAAACCACTGCCCCTCACCCTGTTGCTGCAAGCCTTCATGAACAGTCCTTCTCTGGTTTTGCAGGCCCCCTTCTGGTACTGGCAGGTTGCTATTAGGTCTCCCTGGACTCTTCTTCAGGTTGTACACCCCCAGCTCCTTCCTCCTATCCTCATAGCAGAGGTGCTCCAACCCTCCGATCATTTTTGTAGCCCTCCTCTGGACCCACCTCATGAGGTCCATCTCCTTCCTATGCAGTAGTTAAGATCTTCCATCAGATACCCATTGAGCACAAGAAATTAAATGCCCAAATCTCATCAACAATGAACCAGCACTGAAGCAGTGGATAAACAGGTTTTATTCACACTGGAAAAAAAAAAAAAACCAACACACTCCAACAATGAATGAAAGCACAAACATAACCTAATTTATTTTTTTTTCCACCAAAATCAAACCACCATGCTATTGCAAACCAGCACCTTGAAGAGCTGTAATGCAGAAAGCTGAAAAATACTTCAAGTCCCAAGGAAAAAAAAAAAAAAAATTAATTGTCCAGATCTATTAACCAGACATGCACTTAAATGAGGAAACAAAATAAAACCAACCCTGAAATTAAAGCTGCAATGAAAATGAAAATCAAAATCAGGCAAAAGCTTTTGCATGTTATTAACACCAACTTTTAGCACCAACTTGGACTAAAGGATTTGTGTCTTCTTTTTCATTTGCCCACTCAGAATAAGTCTCCATTGCTGAGGGTATCTGACAAAGCTCTTTTTATTTTCTCTGCT
>VWZI01001234.1:104455-115030 GCA_013396835.1 Psilopogon haemacephalus
TCCAGCAGAGAGCCAGGAGGATGAGTGGGGGAGTTGAGCATCTCTCCTGTGCAGAGAGCCTGAGAGCCCTGGGGCTGCTTAGCCTGGAGCAGAGAAGGCTGAGAGGGGATCTGAGCAATGTCTCTCAATGGCTGAGGGATGTGGGACAAGTAAAGGGGGCCAAGCTCTTTTCTGGTAGGAGACTGAGAGGGGTTCTGATCAATGTCTATAAATATCTGAGAAGTGGGGGTCATGTGGAGGGGGCCAAGCTCTTTTTCTTCTTTTCTTTTCCTTTTTCCCTTGTTTTGTTTAATTGGTTTTCATTCTCATTATACTGCTTTAGGTTTTGTTATTTTATGTTTTATTGATGCTGCTTTGGTTTTGTTCTCCCATGGAAGGGTTCAGTCATGATGCTGTTTCCTGAGGTTTTCTTTTCTCCTGGATATTGTGGTTTTAGGGCCATGGCTTACGCCACAATCAAAGGTGTGATTGCAGTTGATGTTCAGTATATTTTACAGCTATTCAGGCTGATCTCTGAAAAAAAATTGGAGATGAGCAGACTGCCTGGTAACAGATCTCTGACATGTGTCTGGTACATTCCTAGGTGTATTTGCATTACAGGTGTGCTGTCCAGTTTTCTTCAAGCTATTTTGAAGACAGAAAGTGACTCGAAGCTGGTTGAGGGCTTTCTGAGGTGACAGGAGTCCTTTGGTGCTTCAGAGCACGCCCTCACTGCTTCTGAGATCACATTTGTGGGCATGGAGAACTGCACAAGAGTTGCAGGTTCAGCCTTGAGACTGCCTCTAAAAGGACTAAAGGAGCCACTCAAGCAGACATTAAGCTCCTAATGCATTTTGATCAGCACAGAGATCAGCCCCAGCCAGCCACTCTTTTCTTTTTTTCCTTTTAGGCAGAGTTTTCAGCCTGTGCTGACTTGGCATCTCCTGTGAATAAAGCAGAGCTACACATTAGCCCCAGGGTATACACTTTAAAAACACAGAGGAGTACTTCAGACAGGCTCTTGAAAGGGGTTCAGTGGAGAAACCTGAACAAGATGAGGTCTGTAGTGTGGGCAAACTGCACTGGACTCTCAGGTTACAATTTTCTACTAACAAAACAAAATTTGAGCCGGACAGGGCAGCTGCAGGCTTATCTGCTGCTGCTTCTTTGCAGAGCAGCAGGATGTCAGTGGCTGCTGAAAGGTATTTGCAGCCCCTTTTTCCACTATGAATAAGAGCACTTGGTGAGGCCCCCAGCTCTGTAGCCCTCAGTACAGGAAGGACATGGATCTGTTGGAGCAGATCCAGAGGAGGACACGAAAACGATCAGGGGGTTGGAGCAGCTCTGCTACCAGCACAGGCTGAGGGAGCTGAGAGTGTTCAGTGTGAAGAAGAGAAGGCTCCAGGGAGACCTAATAGCAGCCTGCCAGTACTTGAAGGGGGCTACAAGAAGGCTGAAGAGAGACTGTTTGCAAATGCCTCCAGTGACAGAACGAGGGCAATGGCTTCAAACTAGAGGAGAGTAGATTGAGATTGAATGTTAGGAACAAGTTCTGCACTGTGAAGGTGGTGGAACAGTGGAACAGGTTGCCCAGAGAGGTAGTTGAGTTCCCTTCCCTGGAGATACTCAAGGTGAGGCAGCCCTGTCCCTGATCTGCTTGAGGATGTTTCTGCTGGCTGCAGGGGGAGTTGGACTGAATGACCTTTGGAGGTCCCTTCTAACCCAAACCATTCTATGATTCCATGACCTTGAAGGCCATTTCCAACCACAGTGATTCTGTGGCTCTCTAACAATGTCCCTTTCACAGGACTTTAAAGCTCGTCTGCTGTTGTGGACAATACATTTCTGAAGTTTTAAAAGGATGCAATTGTCTATTAGCATGAAAATACTTCCTAGCCACAAAAATTAGACCAGTGGTGGCAGATAAAAGAGACACAACAGCAGCTGCTGTGTTTTCTTCTTTCTGGTATGTGGTTACAGCCAGGCAGAGGAGTAGACCTTCAAACCACTGGAACCATTTGGGCTTCTGTTTTTGTTCTGTTATGCTCTTAGTTAAACCTGAACACTGTACAGCAGAGAAATTTCTCAGATGTCATTTATCTCCTTTCAGCTGCTTCTGAGATAAGACTTTAAAAAATATCACCAGGGACATGAGAAAGGAATGTTTGAGACATTTTGCTGTTTGTTATTCAGGTTTGCTTTTTTCCTTTTTTCTCCTCAGAAGTGGTGCAAGTAGAGAACAGAACAAATTCTGTCGTCTTGGAGCGCTGGTTTTGTCAGTCTCTAAACTTACGAAACTTCCTTCGTGCTGCAAAAAAAAAAATGTCTCAAGGAATCAAGGAAGAATAAAAGAATCACAGAAGGTTAGAGGTTAGAAGGGACCTCCAGAGATTGTCTGGTCCAAACCCCCTGCCAAAGCAGCATCACCCAGGGCAGTCCACACAGGAATGAATCCAGGTGGGTTTGGAAAGTCTCCACAACCTCTCTGGGCAGCCTGTTCCAGGGTTCCAGCACCCTCACTGTAAGAAAGTTTCTCCTCATGTTGAGCTGAAACCTTCTCCGTTCCACTCTGCATCCATTGCTCCTTGGCTTATTGCTGTGCACCACCCAACAGAGTTTGGCCCCCTCCACTTGCCCCCCAGCCCTCAGCCAGTGAGAGACATTGCTCAGATCCCCTCTCAGCCTTCTCTGCTCCAGGCTAAGCAGCCCCAGGGCTCTCAGGCTCTCTGCACAGGGGAGATGCTCAACTCCCCCTAATCATCCTCATGGCTTTCCATTGGAATCTCTCCAGCAGGTCTCTGTCTCTCTTGAATTGGGGAGTCTCAAACTGGACACCGGTCCAGGTGTGGCCTCAGCAGGGCAGAGCAGAGGGAGAGAAGAATCTCCCTTGCCTGCTGGCCACAATTTTCCTGCTGCCCCCCAGGCTGCCATTGGCTCTCTTGCCCACCAGGGCACATTGCTGTGCCATGCAGCACTTGCTGCCCACCAGCACTCCAAGCTCTTTCTCCAGGGAGCTGCTTTCCAGCAGGGCAACCCCAACCTGTACTGGTGCATGCTGTTATTTCTCCCCAGATGCAGGACCCTGCACTTGTCCTTACTGAATTTGGAATGGAATGGGATAGGATGGGATGGGATGGGATGGGATGGAATGGAATGGAATGGGATTGTATGGGATGGAATGGAATGGAATGGAATGGAATGGAATGGAATGGGAATGGATGGGATGGGATGGAATAGAATAGAATAGAATAGAATAGAATAGAATAGAATAGAATAGAATAGAATAGGCCAGATTGGAACAGACCTCCAAGCTCATCCAGTCCAACCTATCACCCAGCCCTATCCAATGGCACTAAATGCTCCATCCAGTTTCATGAAGTTTGCCAGCTCTGAGCCTGCCCAGGGATGTGGTAAAGTCACCATCCCTGGAGGTCTTTAAGAAAAGCTTGGATGTGGCACTTGGTGGCTTGGTTTAGCTGGTGTGGTGGTGTTAGGTCATAGGCTGGACTGGATGAACTCAGAGGTCTTTTCCAGCCTTGGTGATTCTGTGATTCTGTGAAAGCTTCATGCTTGGTAAAGCAAAACAGTTTGGTTTTCAGGTTTTGGCTCTGTTCCACAAACAGGCTGGTGGTTTTTAAAGGAGGACTGAATGCTTATCAGGTGTTGGAATATCCTGCCTTGACCTCCAGTTCCAACTTGAAAAGACAGAGAGGCTGTTAGCTTGAGTCTCTCACCAAACCAAGCCAATATGTGTCCACCTAGAGGAGGCAGCTGCAAGTTATAAACAGCTTCTGAGTGATGGTTAGCAGTGGCTGGATTGAAAAATGTGATCTCCTCCTGCTCCATCAGAAAAATAGGGAGGAGGGGAGGGATGGAGAGCAAGGAAAAAAAAAAATCTACCAGCCTTCTGAACCAGAAACAAACCTTTCCTCTGTTGTGATGTCTGAGAGCCCCTGAAAGGCAGGAAAGAATATTGCCTCTGTGTAAATAATAGGAAACCCAGGTTATGTCCTGTAATGTTATTATTGATAGGTGCTGAAATTAGCTAAATTGTCACCAGCAAATTGCTCAGGGAAATCATTCCCCTTTTCAAGCAAACATTCCTGGTTTCCATGGCAAGGACTCATCCTCTAATCCGCCAGAAAAGACCCAATTAATTTCCCTGACAAGGGCATGAGAGAACTTCTATCAGAGCCTTCCCTGCACCAGTCCCTGGGGCTCCAGCGTGCCATTAAGGGATTAGGGATTTCTAAATAGTGTGAGAAGCAAACTGCAATGTAATTTTTTTTTCCCCTCCTCTAGCCTGTGTGCCAGCCTGTGAAACAGAACTTGTACAGCCACCAGGATGCTCAGAGGGCTGCAGCACCTCTGCTGTGTGCACAGCCTGAAAGAGTTGGGGCTGTGCAGGCTGCAGAAGAGGAGGCTCCCAGGTGGCCTTCTTGCAGCCTTCCAGGATCTGAAGGGGGCTACAAAAAATGCTGGGGAGGGACTTTTTAGGCTCTCAGAGAGTGACAGGACTAGGGGGAATGGAGCAAAGCTGGAGGTGGGGAGATTCAGCCTGGAGGTGAGGAGGAATTTCTTCAGCATGAGAGTGGTGAGAGGCTGGAATGGGTTGCCCAGAGGGGTGTTTGGGGCCAGATCCCTGGAGGTGTTTGGGGCCAGGCTGGCAGAGGCTGTGGGCAGCCTGCTCTAGGGTAGGGTGTCCCTGGGCATGGCAGGGGGGTTGGGACTGGCTGATCCTTGTGCTCCCTTCCAACCCTGACTGACTCTGTGATTCTGTGAAAGCAGTCCCAGCCTCCCAATGAACACAGTCACACCCTCAGTGATAATGCTTCCCCCTGGTCTGATCAGTGCTCTTTGGAAACAAAAATAAAAGAAAAGCAAGCAGTAGGGGAGGAGGAGTCACTGCAGCATTTTCTTTCCTCTGACCCTCCTAAGGCTATCTGAAAAACCAGACTGAGTGCAGCAGCCTCTGGTATCTGCTGGTGCTGAGGATGAGTAATTTCCCTCGGCGGCAGAGAGCAATCTTTGATCATTCTGACTGCTTCCTGATGCAGCTGAGATTTAGGGAGTGGTGTGATTAATAGCAGGGCCCAATTAAAAAATAATAAACTACATGTATTTATCTTCCCAGGGCTGAGTCTCCTTCAGCGTGCACAAGATGCAGAAGCGCTGCTGTGATGTGTCAAGGAGCAATAATGATTCTCCTCAGACAGCTGCTGCAGGTGGCCTCTAGAATCACAGAACCATAGAATGGTCTGGGTTGGAAGGGATCCAGGCACTGGAACGAGCTGCCCAAGGAGGTAGTGGAGTCACCCACCCTGGATGTGTTCCAGAGTGGTTTGGATGTGGTGCTTGGGGATATGGTTTAAGGTGAATCTCGTAGAGTAGGGTTCTAGGTTGGGCTTGGTGATCCTGAGGGACTTTGCCAACTTGTGAGTTTCTGTGTGATTCTGTGTGGTCTTAAAGACCAACTTGTCCAAACTCCCCTGCCATGGACAGGGACACCAGACCACGCTGCTGGATGCGTTGTCCAACCCGGCCTTGAACACCTGCAGGGAGGGGATATGAACAACCTCCCTGGGCAATCTCCTCCAGTGTCTCACCACCCTCACTGGAAAGAATTTTTTCCTAATCTCCATTTTAAGTCTCTCCTCCTCAAGTTTCAAACCATTCCCTTTCATCTTATAACTTCACGCCCTTGCAACACCTCCCTCCCCAGCTGTCCTGTAGGCCGCTGTTAGGTAGTGGAATGATGCTAAAAGGTCTCTCCTTTTAGATTCTCTTCTCTTAGAATCGTAGAAACACAGAATCTAGAAGGATAGAATCAGTCAGGGTTGGAAGGCACTGCAAGCATCATCCAGTTCCAACCCCCCTGCCATGCCCAGGGACACCTCACACTAGATCAGACTGTCCACAGCTTCATCCAGCTTGGATTTAAACACCTTCAGGGATGAGGCTTCCACCACCTCCCTGGGAAACCTCATCCAGGATCTCCTCACCTTCATGCTGAAGAACTTCTTTCTAACATCCAGGCTGAGTCTACCCATTCCTATATTTGCTCCATCCCTCCCAGTCCTATCCCTATCTGACAGCCTAAAAAGTCCCTCCTCAGCTTTCTTGTAGCCCCCTTCAGATACTGACAGGCTTCACCTGGAAGCCTTCTCCTCCCCAGACTGCACAGCTCCAACTCCCTCAGCCTCTCCTCATAGGAGAGCATCCCCAGCCCTCTGAGCATCCTCTGACTGGGCACAAAGATGATCAGAGCCCTCTGAGGAGAGGCTGCAATTGTTGTGGCTGTTCAGAAGCCTTCAAGGACCTGAAGGAGGCTGCAGGAAAGCTGGGGAGGGACTTTGTACAAGTGCTTGTAGTAATAGGATGGGAGGGACTGGATTGTAAATGGATAGAAGGTAAATTTAGACTGGAGATTAGGAGGTCCCAAACAATTCTGGGACTCTCTGATTTCACAGAGGTTTTTGGGGTTTGGATTTTTTTTTTTTTTTTTGTCTCAATTTCATCTTATGTAAAGAGATTCTGTGTTGATTTGTTGGGGTTTATTTTCCTGCACAGGCAGGATTTAGGTCAGCTGCCAGCTGTTTGAAATTGATGGCTGGAATTAGCTGAATGTATTGCACCTGGAAAAAAAAAAATCAGCTTATAAATCATAAAACAAAACTATGAAAGTGCAACAAACAGGGCTTTAGGGGAATTTTTCTCGTTCTACAAGGGTTGAACTGTATCTTAGGCAATTTATGTCACTGGCTAAGATACAAGGATCTGACCACCAGACTCAGTTAATTCCAAGTGTGTTTATTTTTCCTTTTTTTTTTTTTTCCCTTCTGATAGTTCCTTCTGCTGTTTTAGTTTAAAAAGAAAATAATTCTGATAACTCCTTCCATGGATTTCAATGTGTATGTTCCTCTATTCCTGCAATTTGCATCAGAACTTGCCTAACACCCAGCATTAGGTGCAATGACTGGCAAATAAATTAAGTTGAATGCCAGCTCCACCAATCCACTGTATTTTTTTCTCCTTTACTGTTTCTTTTCTTATATATATATATAAATAAAATTATTCATAAAGCATCATTTGAATTGCATTTTCTTGCTCTCTCTTTTTCTCTCGAGAGTTCTGCAGGACTTGAAATTTCAGGTTCATCTCAGGTACTGTTTAATGCTCCCACAGCTGTGCTAGAGCACTGGGCAGCCAGAAGGGCAAAACATGAGCATCATTCCTGCTGTGTATCCATATCCACCAGCCTTAGAGAGCCTTGGAGTGCTGCTTGGTCACTGTGCCCTAAGGACAAAGAAAATCTCCTGCTTTTTGATCGTTTCCACTTTAGTTCCTGCAAATTCAGCCAACTTTGTGTGAGTGATTTCAGCACCAAACGAGCTAGGCACAATGACAAATCTAAGCTGAGTTTAGGGCTCCATCCTGGCCTCTCTCTCTGCTGGAGGAGAAAACCCATTGGGATTTGTGCTGGCAAAAGTAGGGAGCTCAAATTCTAAACTCTAATTCAGAGAAAAGGCTCATGCATAGATTTAGGCTCATGCCAGACTTAGGCTCATGCATGGACCTAGGCTCGTGCATGGGCTTAGGCTTGTAGTTGGGCTTAGGCTTGTGGTTGGGCTTAGGCTCGTGGTTGGGCTTAGGCTCATGCTTGAAAGGCAATCTCAAGGTACCAAATTTGCTATGCAATCCAGGACCTTGGTAAATACTTTCTGAATTAAATCACAGCAAAACTTCCATCTTCCTTTACATGATTTAAAGCTGAAAAGCTGTCAGGCATTAGTCTAAACACAGCCTGGTTGCAGCAGCAGTAATACTAAAAGATTTCTGTCATATTCTGGCTCTGATTTCCATTGATCTGCCTACTTTCTCAGTTTCCAGTTCTCAATTTTTTTTTTCTCTACAAATCTTGTCTTTCAGATTATCATAGAACTTCTGAGATGGTTTAGATAGGGATATAGATGACCAAATTCCAATCAACTCCAAATTGAAATTTAAGTTACAATGGGAGAATTTGCATTTTATCTATTTTGTTGCTTTCATACAAATACATTATTCATGTCTTCTTTACTGCAGGACACTTAAAGCTTTTCCTGCTTTGTGTTCTTGAAGGTGTGGTAACATTGATTTAGGCTTTGAAAACAAAACCAGTTCTGGAGCCTCCAACACAAGAAGGAACTGTGGGGGGGGCCACGAAGATGCTGAGAGGGCTGCAGCAGCTCTGCTATGAGGATAGGCTGAGAGAGTTGGGGCTATTTATTATGGCAGGGTAAAATCCTGCATCTTCTATCTTCAGCTTTCCTTGTTTAATAATAGTGATAATTTCTGTAGGACGTAGGGAATAAAGAGGTTGAGTTTGTAGTTGCTCAATTTTTTATATATACATATATATATATCATTANTATATATATATATATGTCTTACTGCTGGTGCTCCAGGATATTTTCATCTCTCCATTAACACAACTATTTGATTACCTGTCCTGCTTTTGCGTTTTCACACACAAATGTTTCATAGTATTTGGCAAATTCTGGTGCATGGTCATTTATGTCCAGAATCCGAATGAAGACAGGTATCTGGCTGCTTTGTTTAGGATTATCTGAAACAAGAAGATTATTTATATTACAATGGAAAGATTTACAGCCTAGAAAGAGACTTGAAATTATCTAACACATATATGTAATATTTTTCCTCCCAATGGACATTAGAAATTCACTTGATTATAGCAAACCAATTAACACTTCATATTCTAATGGCATGAGCTCCATATGCACAACACCACCCCCCCTCTATTTACATTAACAAATGGTTCTGTTATGCTATGTAGAGAGAAATAATTAAAAAGTAGGAATAAAAGTGTCCTCAAAATGATTTGCAGTAAAAACAGATCACAGAGTTATTATTGACTCGTATTCCAGACATCAGTTTGCTGAGGTCAAACTGTCAAGACCATTTGCTTGGTCAAAGCAGTAAAGCAGTTCAACAGGGGCAGTCAAAACCAACACACACAAAGCAGTAAACCCAAAGTTTTCTTTTTCTTTCCAAAATATAAAATAATCATCATCATCACCATTATCACCATCATCATCATCAACAACCACACACACGCCACACACCCCCCCTGCAGATGAACCCCAAAAAAGAATATGTGAAGATCTGGGCAACCTGATTTAGTTGAGGACATCTCTGCTGACTGCAGAGGAGGTTGGACTAAATGACTTTTGGAGGTCTCTTCTATGATTCTATGATTGATGATGATTCTATGATTCTGTGATTCTGTGATTCTATGATTCTGTGGTCACTCTATTCTGTGATCCTCTGATTCCGTGATTCTGTGATTCCATGATTCTATGATTCTATCCTATCCCAGGGAGCAAGAGAGCAGACCCCCAGCCCTCAGAGATTTACAAACATTGATTCAATCCCCTCTCACTCTTCTCTTCTCCAGACTAAGCAGCCCCAGGCCCCTCAGCCTCTCCTCGTCAAGCAGTGCTGCAGTCCCCTCAGCATCCTCGTAGCCCTCTGCTGGACCCTCTCCAGCAGAACCCTGTCAGGTAACTGCTGAACCACTGCAGTAGCATAAAGAATAAATCTTAGATGGATGCTTAAAGGAACTCTGATAATACCAGGGGGGGAAATAAAAAAAAAAAAAAAAAAAAAAAAAAAAAAGAACGCAGCATTAAACTTCAATACAATACAAATGNAAAAGAAACACTAAAAAACCCAGGGGGGGAAAAAAAAAAAAAAAAAAAAAAAAAAGGGACAAAATAATGAAACAAGGCAAATCACTGCAGGGTTTTCTCAGTTCTAAGGTTCTGAGGGGATAAATAAGATGTGACTTACTGATCTCAGTTGCTATGACAGTGATGTTGTGCCAGGGAGTTTCTTCCCGGTCAAGCGGCTTGGAGAGGAATAAGGATCCATTTCCTGAGTAGATGTTGAATATTCTGTCCAGGTCGGTGTGTCGATCCACAGAATATCTGTCAAGACACAGTACAGCTCAGCACTCCTGTTACAGTCTCCTGTTTAGCTCAGCCCTGAAAGCTTTCTAATTTTAACTGTGGTTATCACGAGCGGTGTCTTTAGAATCAACCTGAGCTGTCCTGTGCAGAGTGCTACGCTGTTGGGTTGGGATGAGCTGGAGCTAATTCTCCCCAGAGCATCTTTGTAGTGCTGTAGGTGGGTGATGAGAACACAGCAGTGCCTTGGCCACTGATGGACTGAGCACCAGGGCTGCACTTTTCCAACGTTTCCTTTTCCCAAGAGGAGTCTGAGGGGTGGGCAAGATCTTGGGACAGGACACAGCCAGGCCAGCTGACCCAAACTGACCAGAGGGGTACTCCAACCATATGATGTCACCTCACATATATAGAATACATATAGATATGCTAAAAATATATATATATATGCTAAAATATATATAATTATATATATGATAAACATATAAGCTATAAAAGCTTTTGTATATATATATATACATATATATGTCTATGTATATAAAAGTTTATGTATATAAACTAAGTAAAAGTAAGGATTGTGGGGACATTCAGGATCACAAGATGTTAGGGGTTGGAAGGGACCTGTGGA
>VWZI01001236.1:0-26687 GCA_013396835.1 Psilopogon haemacephalus
CTTGGACTGGATGAGCTTTGGAGGTCCCTCTCAACCCATAGCAGTCTATGACTCTGTGATCCTAGGCAGGTATTCCATGCTGGGTGTTGAGGGGTGTTATTGGCACAAGGATTGAAAGGGTTAGCACAAAGGAACCCAAATTGCAGTCCTGGGGACAGCAGGACTGTCACCAGTGCTGGTAACCTCCTCTGCAGTGACAGCTGCTGCTGCTGGCTCTGCTTGGCAAAAAGGAGTTTCCAGATGTTAAGCTGAATAAACAGCTGGGACTTGACAAACCAGTCCAGAGAAAGGCAGACTGGAGACTGGGAAGAAATTCTGTTCAGTGAGGATGGGGAGGCACTGGCACAGGTTGCCCATGGAGGTTGTGGATCACAGAATGTGATCACATTCTGTGATTCTGTGACCCACAACCTCCCTGGAGGTGTTCAAGGCCAGGCTGGATGAGGCCCAGAATCAGTCAGGGTTGGAAGGGACCATAAGGATCATCTAGTTCCAACTTCCCTGCCATGACCAGGGACACCTTACACTAGATTAGGCTGTCCAGAGCCACATTCAGCCTGGTCTTAAACACCTCCAGGGATCAGGCTTCTACCACCTCCCTGGGAAACCTGTTCCAGGCTCTTACCATTCTCATGCTGAAGAACTTCTTCCTAACATCCAGTCTGAATCTACTCATTTCTAGCTTTGTTCCATTCCCCCCAGTCCTATCACTACCTGACATCCTAAAAAGTCCCTCCTCAGCTTTCTTGTAGACTCCTTAAAATATTAAAAGGCCACAATAAGGTCACCTCAGAGCTTTCTCCTCTCCAGATTGAACAGTCTCCTCTGGAAGCTCACAGGCTTCTCATCTTTCAAACTCAGGCAAGGACCTGATGATCTCAGAAGGGTCTTTTCCAACCAAAACAATCCTTGGATCCTACAAAGCCATGGACTTAGATTTAACTTTTTCCATTTCACCAGAGTTCCCTGCATGCAGCATCTCATCCCTTAAACCTCCTTTTCTCACCAGTGGAAGGCTTGGGTAGTTTTTGATGAAGCTTTCCCCCTCTGAATATTCTCCAGCCTGTCCCCACCAGTGGCAGAGGTTTGTCAGCAGTGCTGCTGGTGCCAGTGCTGCCGATGCCATTCCCATCCCTGCTGGTGGCTGGAACAGATGACAAACACAGGAGGGGTTTGGGTTTTTTTTTTGCTCTGTCACTGCAGCAGCAGCAGCAGCTTTTTTCCTCCGGCTGTAAGAAGGCTTTGTTATCTATTTAAAGTGACTATTCACTGCCCTGTGAGGAGCTTTCAAAACTTTGGCTCTGACAGCTCCATTCCAGCTCCTGTCATCCGCACAACTTTATTTAGGTGTGCTGAACTTCTCCATAATTTCAATATCGATGGCATCTAGAAGGTCTCTATCACACAGGACTTGCCAAGAGCTGATAAATCAGATCCTGGGTCAAGAAAATATATTAAAGGAAAAAAAAAAGCTTCAGTGATTTGGGAAAGGTGGAAACAAGGCTCAAATGAAAAACTCCATCTACACAGAGCTGTTAGCAGCTGTAAATCATAGAAACATTCAATTGTTTCGGTTAGCAAAGCCCTCTGAGAGCATCCAGTCCAAGATGAACCCAGCCCCACCATGGCCACTAAACCCTGGCCCCAAGTGCCATGGCCACACCTGTCTGGAACACCTCCAGGCATGGGGACTCCACCACCTCCCTGGGCAGCCTCTGCCAGCCCCTAACCACTCTTGCAGCAAAGACATTTTTCCTCATGTCCAACCTAATGCTCTCCAGGCACAATTTCAGGTCATTTCCTCTCCTCTGTTGCTCTGGATTGGGCTTTTCTTGGGTTTGCCATTTTTTTGGCTTCTCATTTTTGTAGTAAGACTTTGGCTTCTTTTTTTGTGTGTATGTGTGTGTGTGTGTCTTGGTTTGGCTTTTGTGTTTTGATCTGAGTTGGGCTTTTTTGTTTCTTTTTTAGTGGGACTTTGAATTTTTTTTTTTTTGCTTTGGTTTTGGGTTTGTTATTTTTTTGCTCTGGGTTCAGCTTTTGCATTGCTTTGGGTTTGGCTTCTGTATTGCTTTGGGTTTTGCTTCTGTTTTGCTTTGGGTTTGAGTTTTGTTTTGGGTTTGGCTTTTATTTTACTTTGGGTTTGGCTTTTACTTTGTTTTGGGTTTTGCTTCTGTTTTGCTTTGGGTTTGAGCTTTGTTTTTGTTGGTTTTGGCTTTTGTAGTGCCTTGGGTTTGGCTTTTGTAGTGCCTTGGGTTTGGCTTTTGTAGTGCTTTGGGTTTGGCTTTTGTAGTGCTTTGGGTTTGGCTTTTGTAGTGCTTTGGGTTTGGCTTTTGTAGTGCTTTGGGTTTGGCTTTTGTAGTGCTTTGGGTTTGGCTTTTGTATTGCTTTGGGTTTGGCTTTTGTTGTTCTTNGTGCTTTGGGTTTGGCTTTTGTAGTGCTTTGGGTTTGGCTTTTGTAGTGCTTTGGGTTTTGTTTCTGTTTTCTTTTCGGTTTGAGTTCTGTTTTGGTTGGGTTTGGCTTTTGTAGTGCTTTGGGTTTAAGTTCTGTTTTGCTTTGGGTTTGGCTTTTGTGTTTTGTTTTGAGTTGGACTTTGGGTTCTGCTTTGGGTTTAGCTTCCTTTTTTGCTTTAGATTTGGCCTTTTTTATTGCTTTGGCTTTGGATTATTTGTTTTCTTTTTTTGTTTTTTGGAGGTTCTTTTTTTTATTTGGTTTTTGTTTTGCTTTGGGTTTGGCTCTCTTTTTTTGCTGCTCTTTTTATGGCAGAGCTTTCTCTTCTTTTTTTTGCTCTGGGCTTTTTATGGTTTGGGTTTGGCTGCTTGTCTGGTGTTGGCTGTTGGTTTGTTGAGCTTTTGTTTGCTTTAGTTCAGGGGCTCATTTGGTTTGGGTTTTTAACTTTTTTTCCTTTTTTGTTTTGTAGAGGTTAGAGTATTCCTCTCCACTTGTGAGAAATGCATACAATAACCAGCAGCTGTGTAATGTTCTGTTAAACACTTCTGGTACATTGAGGGTGAGATGTGTTACATTTTCAAGTATGGAAAGGCAGCAGAAATATCCAGAGCTATTTTTTGCACTGTAAAGCATTTGCATTCAAAATAAAGTGGAAATAAGTAAGTCTTTATTCTTCCTCTTTTTCTTTTGATATTTTTTTTTTTTTGATTGCACTTGATGACCTCAAAGCTCTCTTCCAGGCTCAACTGTTTGTAGAATCACAGAGTGGTCTGGGTTGGAAGGGACCTCCAGAGCTCATCCAGTCCAACCTTCTGCAGCCAGCAGGGACATCCTCCACTAGAGCAGGTTGCCCACAGCCCTCTCCAGCCTCACCTTGAATATCTTCAAGGATGGGACAGCAACCACCTCCTTGGGCAATCTGTTGCAGTGTTCCTCTACCTTTGTGGTTAAAAATCTGTTCCCAACATTCAATCTAAACCTGCTCTGCTCTAGTTTGTAGCTATTGTCCCTCAACCTGTCCCTGCAGGCCTTTGGGAACAGTCCTTCTACAGCCTTCTTGTAGCCCCTTCAGGCTTTGGCAGGCTGCTCTTAGATCTCCTTGGAGCCTTCTCTTCTCCAGGTTGCACACCCCCAGCTCCCTCAGCCTGTCCTCGTAGCAGAGCTGCTCCAATTTGCTAATATCTTTATGACCTTTCTCTGGACCAGCTCCATCAGGTCCATGTTCTTCCTGTGTTGAGGCTTCAGAGATGAACACAAGATCTTAGGTCAAGTTAGGGGTTGGATTAAATTACCTTTGGAGGTCCCTTCCAACCCAGACCATTCTACGATCTTCTTTATGATAATAACTGTTAAAGACTCAGCCTATCCTTATAGCTGAGTTGCTCCAACTCCCTGATTGTTTTTGTGGTCTCCTCTGGACTTGTTCCATCAGGTCCATGTCCC
The DNA here is from genome assembly GCA_013396835.1 of Psilopogon haemacephalus. Classification (NCBI taxonomy): domain Eukaryota; kingdom Metazoa; phylum Chordata; class Aves; order Piciformes; family Megalaimidae; genus Psilopogon; species Psilopogon haemacephalus. Next base: position 3,892 of record VWZI01001236.1, read on the forward strand.
TCCTGTATTGAGGGTCCAGAGCTGGACACAGTGCTCCAGGCGAGGTCTCAGCAGAGCAGAGCAAAGTGGCACATTCCTCTCTCCATCTCTGGCCATGCTGCTGTGGATGCAGCCCAGGCTGCCCTTGGCCTTCTGTGCTGCAAGCTCACACTGCCTGCTCCTGCCCAGCTTCTCACCCATCCACATCCCCAGGCCCTTCCCCATAGGGCTTCTCCCTATCACCTCATCCCCAGCCCTGTTCTGTGATTACTTTTTTCTTCGTGTATTAATTTTAGCACTGTCTGCTGAAGTCTCTCCACGTTAAGTTTGAGTTTCAAGTTTAATGAGCATTTCTGTGCTGCTATGATAATTTTGTGGCGCTGATAACTTTGCAGCCGCCCCTGCAAAATAGATTGGAGTTTATCTTCACTTCAGTTGCATGAGCAGGCTGATAAAAATCTTTCAACCACAATCAATAGCAAGATTGCAAAAGGAGGGGGAGGAAAAACAAAACAAAAAACTAACCCAAGCAAGCAACCCCCAAGCAAGCCACCAAGCTAGAAATAAATGACTTTAAGTTATTACTGTGGATGCTCATCCCAAACGACCTTTCTTTATGATCCAGAGCAAAAAAAATTTGTTTCCTTCCCAAGACTCTGTTATGCATATTGATTGTCTGCAATGAGCAGCAGCTGTATGGCACAACACAAAACCACCAAGGAGAGGCTATTGATGGGTGTGAAGAGCAATATCGATAAAGGAAGAGGGTAAATGGGTTTGGAGGTTTTTTTTTGTTGTTTGTTTGTTTCTCTCAGTATTGTTACAATGGAGGTTTGAAATGAGGAGTTTGAAAGAGGATGCTGGAGGTTTTTTGAGTGTCTTTTCCAGAAAGTCCAGACAACTTAGCTCGATGAGGAGGTTCTGCCCCTCCACACTGCTTTGCTGAGACCCCACCTGGAGCACTCTGCCCAGTTCTGGAACCCCTAAGACAAGAATGAGTAAAGGTACTGGAAGGTGTCCAGAGAAGGGGCACAAGGATGAGCAAGAGGGCTGGAGCTGCTCTGCTATGGGGACAGGCTGAGAGAGTCGGAGCTGTTCAGTCTGGAGAGGAGAAGGCTCTCAGGAGACCTTGTTGTGGCCTTCCATTACCTGAAGGAGGCTAGAAGAAAGTTGGGGAGGGACTTTTTAGGATGTTAGGTAGTGATGCAACTAGGAGGAATGGATCCAAACTAGAGGGGGGAAGATTGAGAGCACATGTTAGGAAGAAGTTCTTCAGCATGAGGGTGGTGAGAGACTGGCACAGGTTGCCCAGGGAGGTGGTGGAAGCCTCATCCCTGGAGGTATTTAAGGCCAGGCTGAATGTGGCTCTGGGCAACTTGATCTAGAGTGATGTGTCCCTGGCCATGGCAGGGGGGGTTGGAACTGGATGATCTTTAAAGTCTCTGCTAAGCTAAACCATTCCATGATTTGTATCAAGCAGCCCTCCCCCCTACTTCTCACTCCTTCCATCATCCACTTACACAATCCATCAATTACCAACTGGTCCCATTCCAGGCAAAACAGTTCATGTCTTCTGGGAACAGCATCCTCTCAGCCTGACTGTGGGCTCCTTCCTGGCTCCCCAGTACTCCAGCTTAATGATTACAAATGTCTCATTCCCCTTTTAGAAGTGCAAATGCATTCTCTATACTTTCTTCTAAATCCTTGCTGAAGGGCAGCAGGCAAGTGATGGAATTTCAATACAGAACAGTTGTTTCAGCAACCCTAAAATATCACAATCCAAACTCGGGCGTAAGCAAAAGAGAGTTTCAAGGCTCTCTCTCACCCATATCTGGGGCTATCCTCTTGTCACCTGGTGGCCTCTCTCCGGCAGAAAAGGAGAGTCAGGAGAAGGTGAGAAGCCCCACAGGGTGAAATGAAAAAGGGGGGTTAAGGAAATAGGCAGATCAGCACCAAGGTCAATACGAGAGAGAAATTTATTGGCAGTCCACCACAGGTGCCACGCTCACAACAGCCAGGAAGGCAGGGTTTAGTGGCCATGGTGGGATTGGGTTGATGCTGGCCGGGCTGGCTGAGCTTGGATGCCTTTTCCAACCAGAACAATTCTGCGATTCTGAAGTGCTAATGGAGGTAGCCTAAGCCCTTAAGAGGTTTAGCTCTGTGCTGCTGTGAAGGGCTGACCACTGCAGGTTGCCATTTCGGTCACTGAACAGAAGACATCCCAAAGCTGCCTCTAGAGTCAAAGACAAATGCAAATACCATCTCAGGTCTAGAGTAGACTGAGCCTCTCTAAGGTGTTGGCAAAATCCTGTGGCATGATTTCACTTAAACAGCCTCTGAGACTATGCAAACTACCTGTGTGAGGATCTGGAAATTGGTGAGAATGCTTCTGTGAACAGAATCCAACTTTAAAGCACTCCTTTATCTGCAGACAGGCTATTTTTTTTTTTTTCCCCTCCTATCTCCTTTTACAATCTAAATTTACTGCCTTCCACTTCAGCAATGATTTAACTCCTCTATTAATATATATTTAAAGAGAAGAGGGAGAGGGGAAACTTCTATGTAGGAATAAAAATTGCACACGGGGAGTGTGCTGATAAATCATAAAAACGGTTGTAGAACCTTTGAATCATTAAGGTGGGGGGGAAAAAAAAAAAGGACTCCTAAGATGATGAAGTCCATCTGTCAACACCAGCATGGCCACAAAATCGTGACCAAGGTGCCATGGCCACACAGATCCTGGACACCTGCACGGGTGGGGACTCATCTCCTTGGGCAGCCTGTGCCAGTGCCTGAGCACTCTTGCAGCAGAGAAATTTTCCTTAATCATAGCATCACCCAGGTTGGAAGAACCTCCAAAGCTCATCCAGTCCAACCCCTTGCAGAAGAGAAATTTTCCTTAGTCATAGAATCACCCAGGTTGGAAGAACCTCCAAAGCTCATCCAGTCCAACCCCTTGCAGAAGAGAAATTTTCCTTAGTCATAGAATCACCCAGGTTGGAAGGGACCTCTGAAGCTCATCCAGTCCAACATCCCCTGCACTCAGCAGGGACATCCTCCACTAGAGTAGAGCTGCAAACAGCCCTGTCCACCCTGAATATCTCTGGGGATGAGACCTCAACCACCTCCCTGGGCAACCTGTTCCAGTGTTCCAGCAGCCTCCTGGTGCAGAACTTGCTCCTCACATCCAATCTCAATCTGCTCTGCTCTCATTTCAAACCATATCCCCTCATCATCTCCCTGCAGGTCTTTACAAACAGTCCCTCTGTAGCTTTCTTGTAGCCCCCTTCAGGTGCTATCAGGCTGCTATTAAGTCTGCCTGGAGCCTTCTCCTCTCCTGTCTGCACACCCCCAGCTCCTTCAGTCTGTCCTCATAGTAGAGCTGCTCCAACCCCCTGAGCATTTTCATGTCCCTCCTCTGGACCTGCTCAATCAGGTCCTTGACCTTCCCCTGTTGAGAGCTCCCTAGCTGGACACAGTACTTCAGGTGAGGTCTTAATGTCCAACCCAAACCTCCTCTCACACAATTTTGGGCCATTTCTTCTCATTCCATCACCTGTCACAGGGGAGAGAGGAGCCCAACCCCCACCTCATTCCAACATCATTTTTCCCCCCTCCCTTTTTATTCAGTTTTATTCCATATAGGAGCACAAACATCTACTCCAATCCATCTCAGAAGCTGCTATTGTTATAATAGCTGAAACTGGGCTACCCCTCCCCATGGTCCTATGTGACCTCTCCATAGTTCCTGTGTTAACACTTTTTGGGACAGGCCTCTGTTGAATAAAAACCTAGTTCTAAAAACACCTTCCTCACTGCAGCTCCTCAGGTAGGCTCCAAGAGGAGGTAGAAATTCACAAATGACTTAATCTGTGGTGCTGCTGAAAACAAAGGGGAGAGAGGGGGAGAAAATCTTATTGATTTGGAGGTGTCCCTGCTCAATTCAGGGGGATTGGGCAAGCTGACCTCTGAGGATCCCTTCCAAGCTGATGGATTCTGTGGTTCTGAGTGATTTTTTACTTTTGTCTGAAGCCCTTTAACAATAATTCTTCAGCCTTCAGTTCGCAACGAAGCTGAAGGATCAGCAAATGTGCCGAAGGATCTCAGCAGAAGTTTCCCACTCAATAAGCTCAGTGAAAAACTCAAATAGCTCAGGTGCTCAGAGAAAGCTGCTGCTACCTGTGTGTAGAAACAGAACCATGATAGTGGTTGGCAAAGCCCTTGAAGATCAAAGTCAAACTGTCCCCTACCTCTACTAAAACTGCAGCTAAACCACATCCCCCTTGGAAATGCCCCCAGGGATGGGGATTCAGCCACCTCCCTGGGCAGCCTGTGCCAGGCTTGGAGAATTGTTCCACTCTGGAATTTTCTTCTAATGTCATAGAATCCTAGAAGGGTTTAGGTTTGAAGGGACCTCAGAGTTCATCTGCTGCTACCTCCCTGCCATGGGCAGGGACACCTTTCAGCTAGACTCAGCTGCTCAAGACTTCATCCAGCCTGGCCTTGAGCACCCACAGGCAGGATGCAGCCACAGCCTCCCTGGGCAGCCTGTGCCACACTCTCACCACCTTCACACTCAACAACTTCTTCCTCAGCTCCACTCTAACCCTGCTCTGCCTCAGCTCCAAACCATTCCCCCTTGGCCTGTCTCTAGAGCCCTTCAGGACAAGTTCCTTTGCAGCCTTCCTGCAGGATCCCTTCAGGCACTGGCAGGCAGCTCTGAGGTCCCCCTGGAGCCTTCTCCTCTGCAGGCTGCACACCCCCAGCTCCCTCAGCCTGTGCTCACAGCAGAGCTGCTCCAGCCCTGGAGCATCTTTGTGGCCATGAAGGTGTCTGGAGACAGGCCAAGGGGGAATGGTTTGGAGCTGAGGAAGAAGTTGTTGAGTGTGAGGGTGGTGAGAGTGTGGCACAGGCTGCACAGTGAGGCTGTGGCTGCCTCCTGCCTGAAGCTGCTCAAGGCCAGGCTGGATGGGACCTTGAGCAGCTGAGTCTAGCTGGGAGGTGTCCTTGGGCATGGTGAGGAGGTTGGAGGAGATGAGCTCCCTTCCAACCTGAGCCACTCTGTGGTTCTTTGGAGGGCTGTGGTGTAAATGTTGGTCACACTAACTCATGTAGCTCAAGTGTTGCCAAGGAGAATCCTATCAAACACCAACCAAAGCAGATTCTACTCCAGCTACTCTGTTGTCAACACTTCTCTGGTGTTGCATAAGTGAAGACAGGGAGGTTTGTGACACACTTCTTGAATTTCTTTTTTTAGGTTTTGTCTCTTTTTGGGCTTTGTTTTCTTTGGTTCTGTTATTGAATGCCAGCAGGAGATCAGATAAAGGCAGTAAGAGAGAATAGCAGGCTCTGAAAAACAAAAACAACAAAAAAAAAGAGCAGAGCTGTGACTGCTTCACTTTCTGCCAGCTTGCAAAATCTTTAGGAACTTCTTATCAGTAAGGATTGTGGGAATCAGTGCGCTGAAAAAAAAAATAATTGAATGAAAACATCTCCAAATCTCTTCCCCCTCAAAAAGAAAAAAAAAAAAAATCTCTTTAGATATTTCTTTCACATTCTTTGCACTGTAAGGATTTTAACTGCACTGGAGCAGGCTGCCCAGAGAGGTTTTGCAGTCTCCTTCTCTGGAGACTTTCCAGCCCTGTCTGGATGTGTTCCTCTGTGATTTGAGCTAGGTTCTATGACACTGCTCTGGCAAGGGGATTGGACTCATAGAATCAGTCAGGGTTGGAAGGGACCATGAGGATCATCCAGTTCTAATCCCCCTGCCATGGGTGGGGTTCATCATCTAGTTCTAACCACCCTACCCTAGATCAGGCTGCCCACAGCCTCTGCCAGCCTGGCTGCAAACACCTCCAGGGATGTGGCCCCAAACACCTCCCTGGGCAACTCATTCCAGGCTCTCACCACTCTCATGCTCAACAACTTCCTCCCAACATACAGTCTGAATTTCCCCATTTCTATCTTTGTTCCATTCCCCTCAATCCTATCACTACCTGACATCCTACAAAGTCTCTTCCCAGCCCCCTAAGTACTGCAGACTTAATCTGTGGAGGTCCCTTCCAACCCCCTAACATCCTCTGATCCTGTGAACTTATTTCTTGTAGCCTAGGAACTTCTTATTTAGAAAGCTTTAGGTTGAAAGGGACCTTTTAGGGTCCAACTGGTCCAGCCACCCTGAAGTCTGCAGAGACATCTTCAACTAGATTAGGTTGCTCAGAACCAAGAACATCTGACTGGTGAGGAAAGGCTGAGCCCTGGGGCTCTTTAGCCTGGAGAAAAGAAGGTTGAGATGGGATCTGATCAATGTTTAGCCTGTGTGCAGTTCTGGAGCCCTTCTGGAGAAGGACATGGAACTGTTGGAGCCAGGCCAAAGGAGGCCACCAAGATGCTCAGAGGGCTGCAGCAGCTCTGCTCTGAGAACAGGCTGAGAGAGTTGGGGCTCTGCAGCCTGGAGAAGAGAAGGCATCCAGGAGGCCTTGGAGTGGCCTTCCAGTATCTGAAGGGGGCTATGGGGGGCCTGGGGAGGGACTATTGACAAGGTCTTGTAATGGCAGGATGAGGAGGAATGGGTTTGAACTGGCAGAAAGCAGATTGAAAGTGGATGTTAGGAGGAAGTTGTTTGCAGTGAGGGTGGTGAGACACTGGCACAGGTTGCCCAGGGAGGTTGTGGAGCACAGAATCACAAAACATGAACAAAGATTGAAGACCACATTCTGTGATTCCGTGATCCACAACCTCCCTGGAGGTGTTGAAGGCCAGGTTGGATGAGGCCTTGAGCGACCTGTTCTAGCAGGAGGTGTCCCTGCCTATGGCAGGAGCTTGGAAGTGGCTGAGCTTTGAGGTCCTTTCCAACTTAAACCATTTTATGATTCTATGTGTGAAGAGTAAGAGTCAAGACAAATGTGCCAGCCTCTTTTCACTGGGATGAGGGGCAACAGACACACTGGAACACAAGAAGTTCCTCCTCAACACAGGGAAGAACTTCTTAGTTGGGAGGATGCTGGAGCCTTAGAACAGGCTGCTTGGAGAGGTTGTGGAGTCTCCATCTCTGGAGACGTTCCAAACCCTTCCTGGACATGTTCCTGTGTGACCTTCCTTAGGTGACCCTGCTTTGACTTGCTGAGCTCTAGAGGCCTCTTCCAACCCCTACCCTTCTCTGATTCCTTGGCAGAGCTACCAGGTTAATTCTAGCAGTGTTTATTTTGCTCTGAGAATGAATTTCCTCCCTAGGAATAAATATTGAGCCAGAAAAACTCTGATGTCATTGCACAGCCTGAGAGAGCTACGGCAGGGCTGGGAACAAATCCAAAGTGCTTCAGGTTGACTTTTCTGCCAAGCTCAAGATTTTCTTTTCTTTTCTTTTCTCTTTTCTTTTCTTTTCTCTTTTCTTTTCTTTTCTTTTCTTTTCTTTTTTTTTTTTTTTTTTTTTTTTTTTTCACCCAAAGCTCTCTGTCCTCAAAACCACACAAGATAATGCAGGTTTAGTCTGGAAATATTAGGCTGGCGTGATTGGAATGGGAGATGTCAGCTCCTTGCAGAAGAAGAGGGGGGGAAAAAAAAAAACCCACCACAAAGCTTTCCCAAATCCACTGCTTAGCAGCTATGGTGCCATTTGTGATGGAATCCTGGAGTGCTGGGGCTGGAAAGGAGCTTTAGAGGTCATCTAGTCCAAACCCTTGCACTGAGCAGGGGCATCCCCAACTGCAGCAGGTTGCCTGACCTTGAATGTCTCCAGGGATGGGACTGCTATCACCTCCCTGGGCAGCCTGTTCCAGTGTTTCACCACCTTCTGAGTAAACAACTCCTTCCTAATGTCCAATCTCACACAGAATCACAGAAACATCCAGGCTGGCAAAGCCCCTCAGGGTCACCAAGTCCAACCTAGAACCCTACTCTACAAAGTTCACCTTAAAACCATATCTCTAAGCACCACATCCAAACCAACATTTAAACACATCCAGGGTTGGTGACTCTACCACCTCCATGGGCAGCTCATTCCAGTCCCTGACCACTCCCTCTGTGAAAAACTTTTTCCTAGTGTCCAATCTCAGTCTACCCTGCTCTAGTTTCAAGACATTGCTCCTTGCCCTGGCTCTGCATGCCCTGGCAAACAGTTCCTCCCCAGTCCACAGGCTCCTTTCAGGTATTGGAAGGCTTCTATAAGGTCTCCCTGGAGACTTCTCTTCTCCAGACTGATGGAGGAAGAAAATGGCATTAGGAAACTCAGACAGACATAGAATCAGTCAGGGTTGGAAGGGACCTCCAAAGCTCATCCAGTTCCAACCCTCCTGCCATGCCCAGGGACACCCTACCCTAGATCAGGCTGCCCAGAGCCTCTGCCAGCCTGGCTGCAAACACCTCCAGGAATGGGTGACCAACCACCCCCCTGGGCAACCCGTTCCAGGGTCTCACCATTCTCATGGTGAAGAACTTCCTCCTCACATCCAATCTGAATCTCCCCACCTCCACCTTTGTGCCATTCCCCCTAGTCCTGTCACTACCTGATAGCATAGAAAGTCCTTCCCCAGGTTTTTGTAGCCCCCTTCAGATCCTGGAAGGCCACAAGAAGATCACCTGGGAGCCTCTTCTTCCTCATGACCTGATAGGACATGGTCCTGTGGAGCACAGCTCTGAGCTCTGGATCTGTAGGAGGTATTTGTGGCTGTCACCACCTTTCTTCTAAGATCTTCTGCTCAAGGGTGTTTACTACCTGACCATGAGGTCGTGCAAAGCGCTGCTGAAACCTGCCCCAGGCTGGCTTTGGCAGTCACTCCCTGAAGCAGCAGCAGTTACTGTGTGTGCAGCCAGAAGCCACTTGGAGGCAGATGAAATTTAACAAGGCCAAGTGTAAGGTCCTGCACCTGGGGCGCTGCAATCCCAAGCACAAATACAGGCTGGGTGGTGAGTGGCTGGAGAGCAGCCCTGAGGAAAAGGACCTGGGGGTCTGGGTGGATGAGAAGCTCAACATGAGCCTGCAGTGTGCACACGCGGCTCAGACAGCAGCTGTGTGCTGGGCTGCTGCAAGAGAGGCATTGCCAGCAGGGCAAGGGAGGGGATTCTCCCCCTTTACTCTGCTCTTGTCAGACCCCACCTAGAGTACTGTGTGCAATTCTGGAGCCCCCAGCACAAGAAGGACATGGAACTGTTGGAGAGAGTTCAGAGGAGGGCCACGAAGATGATCAGAGGGCTGCAGCAGCTCTGCTATGAGGACAGGCTGAGAGAGTTGGGGCTTTTCAGACTGGAGAAGAGAAGGCTTTGGGAAGATNTCTTCACAGTGAGGGTGGTGAGGCACTGGAACAGGTTGCCCAGGGAGGTTGTGGCTGCTCCCTCCCTGGATGTGTTCAAGGCCAGGCTGGATGAGGTCTTGAGCGACCTGATCTAGTGGGAGGTGTCCCTGCCTATGGCACAGGGGGGTTGGAACTGGATGATCTTTGAGGTCTCTTCCAACCTAGACCATTCTATGATTCTATGATTCTATGTGCTGCTTCTGGAGAGGAACCTGCAGCTGCAGTCAGAAAGCAGCTCCTTTGCGTTCCAGCAGTAGGTCAGGTCAAGACGTTCATTCGATGCAAACCACTCAGCAGCATGCAAAGCTAGGAAGTGTCCAAGGGGTGGGGAGCTATGAGGATGGGGGCAGGCTCCTTTCAGTGGTGCCCAGTCTGCTGGTTTGAGGCTAATGGGAATATTTCAATGAGAGGAATGAGATGCTTGGCTGTGAAAAGCAACAATCAGGCGCTGGCTGTGTCACCCATTAGTTCTGCTGGGACAGTCCCTCACCACTCTTCCAGCAAATATATTTTTCCTCCTCTCCAACCTAACCCTTCTCTGGTGCAATTCCAGGCCGTTTCCTCTCATCCTATCACCTGATACCAGGCAGCAAAGCCCAATCCCAGCTCGCTTCAACCTCCTTTTAGGTGGTTATAGAGAGCAATGAGGTCTCCCCTCAGGCTCCTCTTCTCCAAACCCAACAACCCCAGATCCCTCAGCCCTGCTGATAAGCCTCCCTCAGCCTGCTCAGACCAGTGTACTAACCAGCAGCCTTTTTGTTTTCCCCATCCCTTTCTCCCAGTCTTTCCCCTAAGATTGCTCTTAGGGAGGCTGCTCTTAGGTCTCCCTGGAGCCTTCTCTTCTCCAGGTTAAACAGCCCCCAACTCCCTCAGCCTGTCCCCATAGGAGAATTGCTCCAGCCCTCTGGAGCTGCATCAACCCATCTCAACCCACACCATTCAGCTGTACATATAAAAGCTGGTTTTTATTTTATTTGCCTTTCTCTAAGCTTCATCTCTTGAGATCAGTTTTCTCAACAACCACTATCTTAAAGTACAAGAACTCCCTGACCAAAACCTCCTTTTCTCAAAGGGACCCACAGACCACCTTTGGAGTGCTAACTTAAAACACTCCTGGCTATGTCCCCAGGCACTACATGCAGCTGATATAGAAGCAGATTGCATCTCAGTCAGGAAAAGGTTTCAGCCTCCAGAGGAAGGTGGCTGCATGCTAAATGCATTAGAAACGGCCTGCAGAGTATTTTAGCTCTCAAAAAAAGACTCCCAGAAATCATTTTGGAGAGTTCCAGCTTGCACAGCCTGAAAACATCAGGACTCCTTAGCAGCTTAGCTGCAGAGATGATTGAGTTTCAGCACCCAGGAGTGTTTCAGACACTGTTTGATCCACAAGTAGAGCTGGAGCCATATGGTCACCAGCAAGCAGCCACACCTCATCACTCAGTCTTGTTAAGCTGCCATCTAAAGCTGTTTAGGATGACCAGGAAAACCTGGAGCATGCTACCCTCATGCTTCAGAGTCGTCTCTGGAAGTGCAGAATAATCTTCAGCACCTGTACATAGAATCATTTAGTTTGGAGGACACCTTGAAGATTGGCAAGTTCAAACATTAACCCTAATCTAGCAAGTCCACTACTAAGCCTTATCTCCAAGCACCACAACTCTGCAGCTTTCAACACACCCAGGGTTGGTGTCTCAATAACCTCCCCTGGAGAGCAGCCCTGAAAAAAAAAGGACTTGGTGGTGCTGGTGGATTGGTGCTGGTGCAGACAGCCTGAGAGCAGCCCTGAAAAAAAAGGACTTGGTGGTGCTGGTGGATTGGAAGCTGAGTATGAGCCACCAGTGTGCACTGACAGCCCAGAGAGCCAACTGCAAATGTGGGCAGCAGAGCAAGGGAGGGGATTCTGACCCTCTACACTGCTCTGCTGAGACCCCACCTGGAGCAATGTGCCCAGTTCTGGAGCCCCTAGGACAAGACAGATCTGGAGGTGCTGGAAGGCGTCCAGAGAAGGGCCACAAGGATGATCAGAGAACTTGAGCTGCTCTGCTATGGGGACAGGCTGAGAGAGTTGGGATTGTTCAGTTTGGAGAAGAGAAGGCTCCCAGGGGACCTTATAGTGGCCTTCGAGTATCTGAAGTGGGCTACAGGAAAGCTGGGGAGGGTGTCAGGTAGTGATAGAACTGAGGGAAATGGATGCAAGATAGAGAAGGAGAGATTAAAAAGTTCTTCAGCATGAGGGTGATGAGAGACTGGCACAGGTTGCTCAGGGAGGTGGTGGAAGCCTCATCCCTGGGTGTTTTTAAGGCCAGGCTGGATGTGGCTCTGGGCAACCTGATCTAGTGTGAGGTGTCCCTGACCATGGCAGGGTGGTTGGAAATGGATGATCCTTGAGGTCCCTTCCAATCCTGAGAGCTCTGTGATTCTAATGCTTGCCAACCCTTTCAGTGAGAGCATGGCTAGGCAGACCTAGAAAAAGCAACATAAATGCAGGCAGCAGCAGCAGATATGTAGACATGGCACTTTGGGGACAAGAATTTCATGGCCCTGGTGGTGGTGTGCTGGTGGTTGGACTTGCTCTGAAAAGCCTTTTCCAACTGAAGCAATCCTATGATTCTATGACAAAAAAACAGAAGGGACCATTTTTTTGGCCTTGAGGTCCCTTCCAACCCTGAGAATTCTGTTATTTTAATGCTTGCCAACCCTTTCAGTGAGGGCATGGCTAGACAGACCAGCAGCAGATATGTAGACATGGCCCTTTGGGGACAAGATTTCATGGCCCTGGTGGTGGTGTGCTGGTGGTTGGCCTCGATCTGAAAAGCTTTTTCCAGCTGAAGCAATCCTATGATTCTAAGACAAAAACCAGAAGGGGCCATTTATTTTTTTTCCCCCTACCTGTGCTTAAAATTAACAATTAATTTTCTCAAGTGACTGAGAGAGCCACCTCAGATATTCCCCCCCCCCACCACTACCACTTCTTGCTTGGCTGAGCCTGGTATTTCACTGAGCTTGTTAAAGGGAGGCGAGGATGTTTCAAGCTCTGCCACCCTGCCAGCAATTTGTTTGGCTCTGCTGCACACATTCAAAGCATCTCTCCTGAACAGGGAAGGGGAACTTTCAGCTCTGCAAAGAGCATGGCAAAGGCATCAACGCTTCACATTACTGTGGCTGTGCTTTAGGGTGAGAGGGAATAGCCTCGAGTTGCCCGGGGGAGGGTTTAGGTTGGGTGTTAAGAGGGCTCTCAAACCCTGTAACAAGCTGCCCAGGGAGGTGGTGGAGTCCCCATCCCTGGAGGTGTTTGCACGACCTGTGGCCATGGCTCTCTGGGGTATAGTTTAGTGGTCAAGCCGGTGTTGGTTGGACTTGGTGGTCTGAGAGGTCTTTTCCAACCTCAGCGATTCTATTTTAACTTTAATTGGGTTGTTGAGATCTTTCTGATGCCTTCCCATTAACACCAAGCACCTTCAAGAAGTCAAAGTCAGGGTACACACTGGTGGGTTAAGCCCTGGGACCCTGAACATACTTTTGTGTTTTAATCAATTCCATCTATGTGCAAGTGGGACCAGGCTGCCCAGGGAGGTGGTTGAGTGCCCATCCCTGGAGGTGTTTGCACAACCTGTGGCCATGGCACTCTGGGGTATAGTTTGGTGGCCAAGCTGGGGTTGTTGGTTGGACTTGGTGGTCTTACAGGTACTTTTTGACCTCAGCGATTCTATTTTAACTTTAATTGGGTTGTTAAGATCTTTCTGATGCCTTTTCATTAACACCAAGCACTTTCAAGATTAAAAGTCAGGGCACACATTGGTGGGTTTAACGCTGGGACCCTAAACTTACTTTTAATCAATTATATCTATGTGCAAGTGGGACCAGGCTGCCCAGGGAGGTGGTTCAAAGAGGCTGAGATGTGGACAACTGGAACAGGTTGCAAAGGGAAGCTGTGGATGGTTTAAAGCTGGAGGAAGACAGATTGAGACTGAAGATGTGAGGAAGAAATGCTTGACAGTGAGGGTGCTGAGACATTGGAACAGGCTGCCCTCCCTGCCTGTGGATGCCTCCTCCATGGAAATGTTCCAAGCCAGGCTGGATGAGACGTTGAGCAACCTGGGCTGGTGGGAGGTTTCCCTGCCCATGGCAGGAGGTGGGCACTGGATGATCTTTAAGGTGCTTTCCAAGCCCACTCAGCCTATGAATCTAAGATTTGGTTTCTCCTTTAACCTCTGAAGCCATCACTGGGTTGGAAGGCAGCATTCATACTGCCTTCATAACTGCATTTAAGTGACAGACTCTTGTGCCAGCTCACCCCAGGAGGAGCAGCAGAGAGCTTGCATGGCAGCCAGCCAGCAGGAGCGTGGCATCTGGGCTGAGAATGTGGGCAGCAGCCAAACCACACAGTTAGCCACGCCAAGAGGCAGCCCCTACCTTATCTTTGTGCTGGGATAAGCCTCGAAGGAAAATCTGCCAGCTGAATCCGTGGGCATCCCTGCTAATTCCCTCAGCACTGGGTGGTTTTAAATAATAAAATGTGCCCAGCAGCTTGGCGTTATCCATCATCCAGATGGGATAGAGGTGAGAATGGCATGAATGTGGTGCCCAAAACCACTCCCTGACTAGAGTAGGACCTGCTTCTCCATCCATCAAATCCTTAAAGCACCATCCCCCACTAACTGAGCAGGTGGCCAAAGCCCAGGCACAATCTCTGTGCTGGTTGTGGTTTTGGTGTGCTGTAAGTCCCTGTTAATCATTTTCACATCTCAGTTTGGCAGGTGCAAGTGGTGGTGTGAGAAGTTGCCAGCACAGCTGTTTCCACCTAGAATCCAACTTTACCACTGTGCCATAGGAAAGACACTGAGGGGCTGGAGTCTGTCCAGGGAAGGGCAACGATGCTGGGGAAGGGTCTGGACAGTTTGGATCTCAGGGCTGAGGTTGGATGTATGAGTTTTAAAAGAGCCAAGTGCTGGGATCTGCACTTGGGTCACAGCAACCTCGTGCAAGGCTACAGGCTCTGGACAGAGTGGCTGGAAAGGTGCCCAACAGAAAAGGACCTGGGGGTGCTGGTTGGCAGCTGGCTGAAGAGAAGCCAGCAGTGAGCTCAGATAGCCAAGAAGGACATCAGCATTCTGGCACTGGTGTGGCCATCAGGAGCAGGGAAGAGATTGTCCTGCTGTACTCAGCCCTGCTGAGGCCACACCTTGAATGCTGGGTTCAGTTTTGGGACTCTCACTCCCAGAAGGATATTGAGGTGCTGGAGCAGGTGCAGAGAAAGGCAATGAAGCCCTCCCTTGAGATATTCAAGGTCAGGTTGGCTGAGGTCTTGAGTGACCTGTTCTAGTGGCAGATGTCCCTACTTGTGGCACAGGGGGGTTGGAACTGGATGATCTTTGAGGTCCCTTCCAACCTAAACCGTTCTATGATTCTATAAGTAGCATCATCAGTGTTTTCCTTTCTCAGCCTATAGTCTAATCTCTCATTCAAATCCTCCAATTAGTTCAAACCAGCACAGAGAGGAACTGGCCTGGAATTGTGCCAGGGCAGGGTTAGGTTGGAGAGGAGGAAAAAAATTGTTTGCTGCAAGAGTGGTCAGAGGTGGTGGAGCCCCCATCCCTGGAGGCATCCAGGAAACCTGTGGCCATGGTACCTGGGGACAGGTTTACCACGGTGGGGTTGGGCAGACAGTTGGATCTGACCATCTTAGAGGTCTTTTCCAACCTCAATGATTCCATTTTATTTCGTGTTGAATAGAAGGGTGGAAAACTAAAAGCCAAACGACTCCCATTTCGTCCTGTCTTTGGGTATTAATCACCTCTGTGGGCAGGGGCTGAGCTCCAGGGCTGGTCACACATTCTCCTATAGGGCATCAAAGTGAAGTCTGCTGTGCTCTGTGCCTTTGCCATTAGTTGTCCCTGTATTGAGTTCCCGTTGGTGGCTCTGCACTGTACTTTATAGAGAGAATTTCACTTTCCCATCACTTCCACAGGGCAGAGAGACAATTGCAGTGATTTCAGCAGAGGTGCTTCTGATTTATCTTACCTGGGATTGTTGTTGTTAAGCTCTGGATTTCCTTTACAAGTAAACAATTGCCATCAGTTTTTTATCTCCTGGATCAGGGTAATTCAAGGTAAAAAGGAAATTGCAGGAGATAAAAAAAAAATAAAATAGGGCAGACAGAATTCTTAACTGTTTCTGTATTGTTTTCCCCTTTTTTCTTGTTCATTTTTTTGCTTATAAATACCTAAAGGCTGTGCCAGACCCTTCTCAGTGGCATCCAGTGACAGGACAAGGGGCAATGGATGGAAAGTGGCACAGAGGAGGTTCCAGTAAACACAAGGAGGGGAAAAAACATCACTTTGTGCGTGGTAAAGCCCTGGAGCAGGCTACCCAGAGAGGTTGTGGGGTCTCCTTCTCTGCAGGCTTTCCAAACCCACCGGGGTGCATTCCTGTGTGGACTTAGCCCAGGGGATCCTGCTTTGGTAAGATGGGGCTGGGCTGGATGATCTGTGGAGGTCCCTTCCAGCCTCTCCCATCCCGTGGTGGTGGTGAGTGTGGAAGTGCTTCCACCATTCCCACCCACAGCAGCTGCAGCTCTCCTTCAATTCCTCATTCACACCGAAAATTTTCCCCCTCAAGAGTCAGGAAAGCCAAGGAACTTAGCGTGGGGTGAAAGCCTTGTAATGGGCTACTTAAGTAGATTTTGTTACCTGGAGAGAGAAGAAAATGAGATTTCAGGAGCTGTATTTAACTGCCAACAGACTACGTTCAGCAGAAGCCTATAGGAGGATAAGCAATAATGGTAGAAAAATGGTGCTAGGAGCAGTGGTTGTACAGCAAGATAAAATAGAAGGGATAAAAGGAACAGGTTGTTACCCTTGGGACTGGAAAGGAACATTAAACTGCTAAGGGCTAAACATAAGAGCAGTTATTCTTGGATCCCTATTCATGACAGGAAGGTCTCCTAAAGGAGCTTTGCTTTTAAGAAAGATAAGGAAAAGATGGCAAGGCAGGGAAGGAGGAACAGCAGCCTGTAATGATGATCCACAAAGAGCAGCAAGATAAAATGCTGCTGCCAATCTATTCTGGCTATAAGGCTAAGTGGCAGTGAAGGACCAGTAAATGTGTTAGGATGGGTAATAGGAACCTGCAGTGATGTCTCCTGCTTGGGGGAGATTTCGAGTGGAATTCCAGTCCCGTGCGAGCTGAAAAGGCACTTCTGGAGGCAGGATTTCATCTCCTCGAGTCTTCTAAGCCTTCCTTTTGCTCATTGCTTATTCACCCTGCACATTCTCACCCTTACCAGCACAAGACTCAGGGCTCTGGGCACCCCGATCCAGTGGAGGATGCCTCCTGCTTGCTGCAGAAGGGGTTGGACGAGAAGACTCTTGGAGGTCATTTCCAACCCAGACCCATTCTGTGAATTCTGAGACCCTCTCTTTTGTAGTCACATTTCTTAGATGGAATTTCAAACTTGGCTGAGAGAAGAGGAGGCTCATTGCTCTTCTGCAATGAGGGAAGACCTCATTGGTCTCTACAACTACCTGAAGGGAGGTTGTAGCCAGGTGGGCTTGGGCTCTTCCCCCAGGCATCCAGTGACAGAACAGGAGGACACAGCCTCAAGCTGTGCCAGGGCAGGTTCAGACTGAATGTTAGGAAGAAGTTCTTGACAGCAACAGTGATTGGCATTGGAATGGGCTGCCCAGGGAGGTGGTGGAGACCCCATCCTTGGGGGTGTTTAAGAGCAGGCAAGGACACCTCCCACCAGCCCAAGCTGCTCAAGGTCTCACCCAACCTGACCTGAACACCTCCAGAGAGGAGATATCCACAGCATCCCTGGGAAACCTGTGCCAACTGTCAAGAATTTCTCCTAATCTCCAGCCTCAATCTCCCCTTTTCCAGCTTCATTCCATTCCCTCTCATCCTATCACTACAAGTCCTTGTCAAAAGTCCCTCCCCAGCTTTCCTGTGCCTTCAGGTACTGGAAGGCTGCTGTAAGGTCTTCCTCAGAGCTTTCTCTTCTCCTGGCTGAGCAGCCCCAGCTCTGCCAGCCACAGAGCTCATGCTTTGATATGCAGGTTTGATTCTGAAGCTTCCTCTCATGTGGGGTTTTTGTTTCCAGACTGCTGTGCACCAGCACAGTCCATAAAACACACAGATCTATACCTCCCTGTTGACTCTCACCACAGTAATCACCTCATGGAATTTAAGGTGTGAATTAGCTGCTTGAAGTCACCTACTGATGCTGTAAGCATCTTGAAACAGTTTGGATTGGAAGGAATCTTCAAGACCAACCAGTCCCAACCTCCCTGCCATGGGCAGGGACACCTCCCACCAGCACAACTAGCTGAAGGTCTCATCCAGCCTGGCCTTGAACACCTCCAGGGAGGTTGTGGAGCACAGAAGCATCTGTGATCACATTCTGTGCTTCTGTGCTCCACAACCTCCCTGGGCAACCTGTGGCAGTGTCTCCCCACCCTCACTCTCAAGCATTTCTTCCTCATTGGATAGAGCTGGGTGCTGGGTTGGACTGGATGATCTTGAGGGTCTCTTTCAACCTGGCTCTATTCTATTCTATTCTATTCTATTCTATTCTATTCTATTCTATTCTATTCTATTCTATTCTATTCTATTCTATTCTATTCTATTCTATTCTATTTCCAGTCTCAATCTGCCCTCAAAACCATCCTCCCTCATCCTGTCTCTACAAGCCCTTGTCAAAAGTCCCTTCATATCTTTCCTGTAGGCTCCCTGCAGGTTCTGGGAGTCTGCTAGAAGCTCTCCCCAGAGCTTTCTCTTCTCCAGGCTTGGAGTGCCTGGGAGGAGTTCTTATTTTAGGTGTTCTGCATCAACCTGGCATGAAACACCTGAAAGTGGAGGAGAAAATTCACTTTATTCTTTGTCTCGATTCAGCCAATTTGAAGCAGTCAGTGGTAAACTACCAAAAATATTCAGTAAACTATTTCAGCTGAGCCAAAAATAAACTCATTTTCATTTTTTTTTTAAACTTTTTAAATTTGGCACTCACTATACAATCAGTTCCACTATTTTTGTCACACCCCCAGGAAAGGATCCCTGTCTGGGATATCAAATACATCATCTCAAGCAGGTAACTGAGCTGGGGAGCTGATGCTGTTGCTTTTTTTAATCCGTTCCTTCCCATGAAAACCATTAGGGTCCACACCAGCACAACTCATCCCCACCAGACTCTTGTAACTGGGATCACGGGCTCACACGACGTCAGGTTTTGGAAGGAACTCATTGAGTCCAACCACCCCTGCCACAGCAGGACCAGACAATCTAGCACAGATCACACAGGAGCAAATCCAGACAGACCTTGAAAGTCTTCAGAGAAGGAGACTCCACAACCTCTCTGGGCAACCTGTGCCAGTGCTCTGGGACCCTTACAGGAAAGAAGTTCTCCCCTTGCATTGAGCTTGAACCTCCTGTGCTGCAGCTTCCATCCATTGCTCCTCGACCTATCCCAGGGAGCAAGTGAGCAGAGCCTCTTTGTGTGTGTGTGTGTGTGTCCCCAACCCCCAGCCCTCAGATATTTATAAACATTGATTAAATCCCCTCTCAGTCTTCTCTTCTCCAGACTAAGCAGCCCCAGGTCCCTCAGCCTCTCCTCATCAGGCAGTGCTCCAGTCCCCTCAGCATCCTCATAGCCCTCTGATGGGTGCCAGGTTCTGCACTTCGGCCACAACAACCCCATGCAGTGCTACAGCCTGGGGACAGAGTGGCTGGAGAGCAGGCAGGCAGGGAGGGACATGGGGGTGCTGGTGCAGCAGAGTGAGAAGCTGGAAAAAAAACAAACCTGAAAGGGTTAATACCAGCCCCAGATCTTCAAAGTCTGATCCATTCTGGAAGGAAAAGTTTGCTCCGCTCTGGCTTCGCTCCACTTGCATTGAGCATCCTTTAAATAATGGAGACAGTTTTGATTTTCTGCAGTTTTACCTAAGATCAGCAGTAGCTGTAAAGCTGCTAATAACCCCTGAGCATTATTTTTATTGTTATTGGTTTTTGCATTCAGTGTAGGACAACAATTTGAGACTTGTGCTCAATGACGGGAATCTGCCACCCCACATTAACCAGAGACGCAGCAGTTGAGTTACCTTTGCCTGCAGCAATTTCCAGAAGGGCTTTAATAGTTTTATTGACACATCAGAGTATTTAGGGCTCTGGTGGAAAGCAGCTCATAAGCTGAAATGCAGAGAAGTTTGCCAATTATTTGCTGTTCTCTTTCCCACCCCCACTCCCAGCCAGCATTTCTTGGTTGGAAAATCAAGTTGTAGCCTAAAACTATCCTTGACTACCCAAAACCAATCATGGAATTGTACAATTGCTTCAGTCAGAAAAGATCACTAGACCAAGTCCAACGCCAGCAACCCAAGCCCACCATGGCCATCAAACCCTGTCCCCAAGAGCCGTGTCCACAGGTTTCATAGAATCATAGAATGGGTTAGGCTGGAAGGGACCTCAAAGATCATCTAGTTCCAACCCCCTGTCGTAGCCAGGGACACCTCCCACTTGATTGCCTTCCAGGAAGCTGTAGTGAGTGAGAAGGTTGTTAAACCATGTCCTGATTGTCATGTACAACACCGAGTTGGGAGCATGCATGGATCTGTTAGAGCATAGGAGGGCTCTGCAAAGGGACCTGGACAGCCTAGGCAGATGGGCACAGTCTAGTGGCAGCAGTCTGAACAAGGCCAAGTGCCAGGTTCTGCACTTTGGCCACAAGAACCCCAGGCAGTGTTAAAGATTGGGGACAGAGAGACTGGAGAGCAGCCAGGCAGAGAGGGACCTGGGGGTGCTGGTCAACAGCTGAACATGAGCCCCTTTCCTGAGCCCCTCTCAACATCCTCTTTCCCAGAGCCCCTCTCAGCCTGTTCTTTCCCAGAGCCTCTCTCAACTTCCTCTTTCCCAGAACCCCTCTTGACTTTCTCTTTCCAGAGCCCCTCTCAACCTTCTCTTTTCCAGAATCTCTCTCGACTTTTCTTTCCAGAGCGCCACTCAACCTTCTCTTTCTGAGTCCCTTTTGACCTTTTCTTTTCCAAAGCCTCTCTCAACCTTCTCTTTCCAAGTCCCTCTCAACCTTCTCTTTTCCAGAGCCTCTCTCAGCCTTCTCTTTCCGAGTCCCTTTCAACCTTCTCTTTTCCAGAGCCTCTCTCAGCCTTCTCTTTCTGAGTCCCTTTTGACCTTGTCTTTTCCAGAGCCTCTCTCAACCTTCTCTTTCCAAGTCCCTTTCGACCTTGTCTTTTCCAAAGCCTCTCTCAACCTTCTCTTTCCCAGACTGAGCAGCCCCATGTCTCCAGCCTCTCCTCATGCTCCAGTTCCCTCAGCACCTTTGTGGCCCTCTGTTGGGCTCTCTCCAGTTGTCCCTTGTCCTTGAGCGACCTGATCTAGTGGGAGGTGTCCCTGCCTATGGCGGGGGGGTTGGAACTGGGTGATCTTTAAGGTCTCTTCCAACCTAAACCATTCTATGATTCTATTATTCTATGAACTGGGGAGCCCAGAACTGGACACAGTATTCCTCNTGCTTGGGAATAAACTGGAGGTGGCTTTCCAGCAGAAGAGCTAAGAGCTGCCCAGTCAGACAACGATCACAGCTGCCCAGCCACATTTCTGCCCAGCTGAAATTCACAGCTTCATTAGGCTTTCACACCGTGGAACAACAGTAGGAGAAGGGGCTAAGTTTAATGCACACTAAAAGATCCACGTCTGTGCCATTAGATATTAATCCATGGCCGTGCATCACGTTCACCTTCACCAGCTAATGTCTGTCCCTTGCTCTTTAGCCTCGTCCCCAGTATTTTTTTTTTCTCTTTCCCTTTCTGCAGTCCTTGTGATTGCTCTTTAATGGGAAAGGACACCTGCAGCCAGGGCAGCCGCGGCTGAGGTCACACGCGGAGAGGAGAAGGAAGAGCTGGAGCTCAGAAATTCTTTTCAGCAGCTCAGGCAGAAGGCTGGGAGGTCCTGCTGAGTGGCTAGAGGGCCAGCTCTGAGGAGTGGTGACCAGTGGAGCTGGTGACCAGTCACAGGTGGTGCTCCTCAGGGCTCGGTGCTGGGGCTAGTTCTCTTTCATGCCTTTGTCAGTGATCTGGATGTGGGACTTGAGGCCACATGGTAGATGACACTAGAGCAGGAGAGAGTGCTGCTCTGTGTGATGGTAGGAAGGCTCTGCAGAGGGACCTGGGCAGGGTGGATTGATGAGCCAAGGTCTGTCATATGGCATTAGAATCATAGAATGGTTTAGGTTGGAAGAGACCTCAAAGATCATCCAGTTCCAACCCCCTGTGCCATAGGCAGGGACATCTCCTACTAGATCAGGTCACTCAAGACATCATCCAGCCTGACCTTGAACACCTCCAGGGAGGGAGCAGCCACAACCTCCCTGGGCAACCTGTGCCAGTGTCTCACCACCCTCACTACAAAGAACTTCCTCCTAACATCCTGTTTAAATCTCCCCTCTGCCAGTTTGAACCCATTCCCTCTCGTCCTGTCATTACAAGACTTTGTGAACAGTCCCTTCCCAGCCTTCCTGTAGGACCCCTTCAGATACTGGAAGGTTACTATAAGGTCTCCTCAAAGCCTTCTCTTCTTCAGGCTGGAAAGCCCCAACTCTCTCAGCCTGTCCTCATAGCAGAGGTGCTCCAGCCCTCTGATCATCTTCGTGGCCCTCCTCTGGACTCCCTCCAGCAGTTCCATTCAACAGGGCCAAATGCCAGCTCCTGTGTGTGGGTCACAACAACCCCACAAAATCACTCCAGGCCTGGGTCAGAGTGGCTGGAAATTGCCCAGCAGAAAAAGACCTGAGGGTGCTGCTTGGCAGCAGCTAAAAATCAGCCAGGGTGTGCCCAGGTGGCCAAGAAGGGCACCAGCAGGACCAGAGCAGTGATTATCCTCCTAGACTCAGCACTGATGAGGCCACACCTTGAGCCTTGGGTTTCTCACTACAAGAAAGAGGAGCTGGAGCAGGTCCACTGAAGGCCAATGGAGCTGGGGAAGGGGCTGGAGAACAGGGCTGGAGAGGAGCAGCTGAGTGAGCAGGGGATATTTAGCCTGGAGGAGGCTGAGAGGAGACCAGTTCCTTGACAGGAGGTTGCAGGCAGATGAGGGTTGGGTCTCTTCTCCCTAGTAAGAAATGTTAGGAGAAGAGGAAATGACCTCAGGTTGCACTGGGGGAGGCTCAGGTTGGATATTACGAAAACATTTTCTCTGCAAAGGTTTATCAGGCACTGGAACAAGCTGCCCAGGCAGGTGGGGGAGCCTCCTTTTCCAGAGGCATTCCAAACCCACCTGCCCTGGATGAACCTGCTCTGGCAGAGGGAGTATGGACAGGATGGGCTTTGAAAGTCTCTTCTGCCCACTACTACCCTGCGATTCTTTGAAACACAGCTTGAAACGCAGGCTCATTCTGCTGGGCCAATTATGTTGCTTGAATGGATTAAAGTTTCAACATATAAATACAGCCAAGATCCAGCATAATTATATCCATTGTAGATGGGAAGGATAAAAAAAAAAAAAAAAAAAAAAAAAAAAAAAAAA
>VWZI01001236.1:26880-40622 GCA_013396835.1 Psilopogon haemacephalus
AATTGGCGGGGAGGGGGGGGAAAAAGAAAAGTTGGAAATGAAAGGATAATTGCTGCAGATTTCACACGATCGCAGAATGGGAGGGGTTGGGAGGGACCTCCGGAGATGATTTGGGCAAAGCTCCCTCCTGAAGCAGGATCATCACACAGGGACACATGCCAAAGTGGGTTTTGAGTGCCTGCAGAGGTGGAGACTCCATAATCTCTCCAGTCCACCCTCAAAGTGAATATTTTGGGGGTTTTTTTGTCTCATGTTTAAGTGGAACCTCCTGTGTTCCAGTTTGTGTCCACTGCCCCTCGCCTTGTCTCTTGGCACCACTGAGAAGGGTCTGCCTCCATCCTCCTGAGACTCTTCCTTTAGCTATGGATCAGCACTGAGTAGATCCCTCCCCTCCAGTCCTCTCTAGGTTGAAGGATCCCAGGTCTGTCAGCTCTTCCTCAAGAGAAATGCTCCAATCCACCTCACAGAATCATAGACTCATAGAATCATAGAATCATTCAATCCCAATTGAAAACAAATGATAATCAGCTTTTCCATGATTTTAATTAATGGGAATACTAAATAGTGCCTTTGGTTTTCTGTGCTTGAGATAGGGTAGGGAGGAAGAAAGTCATAGAATCAATCATAGAATCACAGAATCATAGAATGAGTAAGGGTTGGAAGGGACCACAAGCATCATCTAGTTCCAGCCCCCCTGCCATGGGCAGGGATACCCTACCCCTCATCCAGCCTAGCCTTAAACACTTCCAGGGATGTGGCCCCAGCCACCTCCCCCAGGCAACCCATTCCAGGCTCTCACCACCCTCATGCTGAAGAACTTCNAGCAGAGATTTGGTGATAGGAAAATTATGCAGAAGCCATCAAAGCGCTAATGGGAAAATGGACAAGTCAATTAATTGAGGCATTATCTTCTCTTTTTTTATTTCATTGAGGGTAATGGTAAAAGACAAGGGGAGGAGGGGTGGGAAGTAATTGAAAACAAAATAAATTGGNATCATCATCCTCATAGCCCTTGCTGGACTCTCTCCAGTGTGTCCCCTGCCCCTCTTAACTGGGCAGCCCAGATCTGGATACAAGCCTCCAGATGTGGCCTCACCAGGGTGAAATAAAGAAAGAGGAGGAAGACCTCCCTCAACTTACTAGCCAGAATCTTCTTCGTGCACTCCGGGATGCCATTGGCTGTTATTGGAGGATTTTTTGTTCCATCCTTTTGCTAAGGATTTCTGTTGAGATGAACTTTTGACTCCTTAAAAGACTGCAAAGTGATGCCAGAATGCTTGTCCTGGCTGTCATCCAGAGCACAGGGAAGCCTTTTAGAAATGTCTTCTCTGCTGCCATTGACTTTTAGTGGGTAGCTGTTGGTTCAGCATGGTCCTAAATGATGGCAAGCATGAAGTTCACAGCCTGCTAATTTTAGTTCACAAGCTTGCTGCCACCAAGCCCTCCAGGCTCACTTTTCAGCTGGAGTCTGAAGGGTTCTATTAGCACCGTTATAAACAATCTGAAAAGTGGGAAAAAAAAACCAACCATCAAAGTGGCTGAACAAGATCACTGCACAGAAGAGCTGCTCAGATACATCATCAATTAGAGCTCCTTTACCAGGGGGATTTCTTGCTTTGAAGTTCTCAATTTGGGGTCAGTTAGGCAAACCTGCAGAGGCAATGATGCAGGAGAAGGGGGGAATGGTGTACGCAGAATCATGGAATTGCAGCATTGTTGAGGTTGGAAGAATCATAGAATCAGTCAGGGTTGGAAGGGACCACAGGGATCAATGAGTTCCAACCCCTCTGCCATGGGCAGGGACACCTCACACTAGATCAGGCTGTCTAAATTCTTATCCAGCCTGGCCTTAAACACCTCCAGGGATGATCTTAGAGGTCTTAAAGTCCAACCACACTCCTAGAGCTCACAACCCCACTTCTTCTGCCAAACCACTGCCACTGAACCACCTCCCTCAGTACCACATCCATGCATCTTTTAAGTGCCTCCAGGGATGGAGACTCCCTCAACTCTCTGGGCAGCCTGTGCCAGTGCCTGACAGCCCTTGCTGGGAAGAAAGTTTTCCTAATACCCAACCTGAGCCTTCCCTGGCACAACTTGAGGCTGTTTCCTCCTGTCCTGTCATTTGTTATAGGTTGGACTTGATGACCTCAGAGGTCTTTTCCAACCTGGTTACTTCTGTGATTCTCTGACTGTTGCTGGTGAGAAAAGACCAACCTCACTGTAGCCTCCTAGAGAGAGATGAGGTCTCTTCTCAGCCTCCTCTTCTAAAGGCTAAACAGCCTCACTTCTGGTGCTGACCTTAGGAGGTTGGACCGGATGAGCTTTGGAGGTCCTTTCCAGCCCAGGCCATTCTATGATCTTTATGGGATATGCCCAGGACTGCCTGGGAAGAGAAGCCCTCCCAAATCCCTCAGTCCCTCAGGATGAAGTCATTTCCTAGCCAGGGTACAGACTCAGCTCACAAAGCCAGCACCTAGAAGCTCAGCACTCAGCTGAGTTGTGTGACCTTAGCATTACCAGGAAAGGTTGTGCAGCTCCAAAGAGAAATGGTAATAGAGTTGCTCTCAGGAGGGAGCTGATAAAAAAAAAAAAAAAAAAAGAAGTGTGCTAAAGAGCTAATAAAGCAGCACTGTGCAGAGACTTTCTGATGGGGGAAAAAAAAAAGCATCCTTAAAAAAGGATTTTTTTTAATTTTTTTTTTTGGTGGGGGAAAGGTCTGAAGAGAATAAAGCTCTGTTGCTGCCATTTCAGGAAAGGAAAATGTAGGGTGGGTCTCAAGGGCTATCCAGTCATGATTTATATATATATATGCATTGAAATTGTCACACTTGCTGGGGTGAGCTCAGGAATTCTGTCTGCATTTGGGCATGATGGGGGGACGTTATGCATAGGATGGAGGTGATTTGCCTGTATCCCCAGAGGGATCAGGTGATGATTAAAGAATCTTGTGAGCATTTAGGCAGCTCAGAGCTCAGACAGCTTGGAGCTTTCTCTTCAGTTTTGGTTTGGCATTGCTTTTTTTTGTTGTTTTTTTTTTTTTTTTAAAGCACAATGAGCAGTTTGAGTCTGAATTATTTTTTGCACTGGAGGGGGAAACAAGAGGAAGGACAGGCAAGCAAGCAGGCTTTGCATCCCCATGGATTCTTGAACTGCACCTTGCCAGGAAGAGTATTTGCCTGGAGAGTTCATTGTCACGAAGATGAGTCAAATGGAATCATGGAATGGTAGGGGTTGGAAGGGACCTCTAAAGATTGTTGAGATCGTTCTGCAGGATCATCTAGGGAAGGTCACACAGGAAGCTACACAAATGGGTCTTCAAAGTTTCCAGAGCTGGAGACTCCACAACCTCAGTGGGTAGCCTGCTCCAGGCCTCCAGCACCCTCACACCAAACAAGTTCCTCCTCATGTTGAGATAGAACCTCCTGCCTTCCAGTTTGAGTCCATTGCTCCTTCTCCTACCACAGGACACCACTGAACAGAGCCTGGGCCTTGCTTCTTGTCCCCCACCCTTCAGATATTCATAAATATTAACAAGATCTCCTCTCAGCCTTCTCTTCTCCAGGCTACCCACACCCAGGGCTCCCAGCCTGGCCTCATCACACAGATCTTCCACTCCCTGCATCACTCTTGTAGCCTGCATTGGGACACTCTTTCTATATCCCTGTCCCTCTGCAACTGGGGAGCCCTGAACTGCACACAATCCTCCTGCCTCATCAGGGCAGAGCAGATGGAGAGGAGAACCTCCCTTGGCCTGTGCATCCTCTTACAGAGCCAATTGCCACAACTCTGAGGTCAGCAGCTGCTGTTTGCAAGCTCCCTCCAAAGCTCTGAGAGATGAAAGTGGGCAGTGAGTGCCCTGCTTGCAGGGAGACCTCATGGCAGCTGCTTACTGGAATGCTGCCTTCAAAAGGAGTCTTCCCCAGAGAAANGTTAACCTTTTGCTTTAAATCTAACCCTACCACCACCCCCTCCTTCCCTTTTGTCAGTGCATTTCATCCAGCTATAAATTGCCTGAAGGCCTCTGAAGTCATTTTTCACAGAAGAGATTTTCTGGTTAAGCAGAGATGTCTCAGCAGCCACATAAAACCAATTTACAAGAAATTCTTCTGTTGTGGCTTTGGGTTTTCTTTTTTTTTCCTTTCTTTTTTTTTTTTTCTTTTCTTTTTTTTTCCTTTCCTTGGAAGAAAGATAATAACATTTAAATTGTACATTTGTCGTTTGTCCCATGGCTCTGCACTCTTCAGAAGTTTCTCAGTTCTGGCCCTTCTAACAGGGACAAACCTGCTCTAGCTCTCAGGAGTGAAGCTGGGAGTGTGTTCCCAACAGGCACATTAGGCACATGCAAAGGGTTGGCTGCACAGATCAATGCAGAGAAGACAGCACAGCACCAACAGCTTCAAGCTCTTCCCTTCTTTCAACTTCAAAGCCCATTAAAGAGTTTTTATATGTCTAGAAGTACATACAAAATGTGTGGATGCCTTCAGCAGCTAGCTTGAAAGACCCAGCAGCTAGTCCCTGGGTCTCCAGGTCTCCCAGTTGCATGGACACAAGCAAAGAAATCTCTCCAGCTATGACTGGACTGGGAGCTGAAATCCAGACCCCACGGGCTCATCAGTCACTGACTCAAACTTCTTAGTTAACCTAATAGAATCAAAGAATCATAGAATCAGTCAGGGTTGGAAGGGAACACAAGGATCATCTAGTTTCAACCCCCTGCCATGCCCAGGGACACTCTACCCTAGATCAGGCTGCTCATAGCCTCATCCAGCCAGGTCTTAACACCTCCAGGGATCTGGCCCCAAACACCTCCCTGGGCAACCCATTCCAGGCTCTCACCACTCTCATGCTCAACAACTTCCTCCTCACCTCCAGGCTGAATCTCCCCACCTCCAGCTTTGCTCCATTCCCCACTAGTCCTGTCACTACCTGAGAGCCTAAGAAGTCCCTCCCCAGCTTTTCTGTAGGTCTCCTTCAGATACTGGAAGGCCACAAGAAGGTCACCTGGGAGCCTCCTCTTCTCCAAATTGCACAGCCTCAACTCTTTCAGTCTGTCCTCACAGCAGAGGTTCTGCAGACCTCTGAGCATCCTCATGGCCCTTCTCTGGACATGCTCCAGCATGTCCACATCCCTCTTGTCCCAGGGGCTCCAGAACTGGAGCCAACAAGAAGAGTTTCTGATCTGCAGCCAGCATAGAATAATATTGAGTACCTGAAGGAAGCCTGCAAGAAAGCTGGGGAGGGATTTTTTTTCCAAGGGCTTGTAGGATTAGGATGAAACGGAATGGACTGAAGCTTGAGGAGGGAAGAATCAGATTGGAGATGAGGAAGAAAATCTTGTCAGTGAGAGTGGGAAGACACTGGCACAGGCTGCCCAGGGAGGTTGTGGATCACAGAATCACAGAATGTGACTGCAGTTCACATTCTGTGATTCTCTGATCCACAGCCTCCCTGGAGGTGCTCAAGACCACGTTGGACCTTGAGCAAGCTGGGCAGGTGGGGAGGTTTCCCTGCCCATGGCAGGGGCTTGGTGCTGGATGGTTCTCAAGATCCTCTCCAACCCACTCTGTGACTCTATAGGAGCAGTGACCCAGTAGTTAAGATCTCTAAAGAACCCATTTAAGAACCAAAACCCCCTCTCTTTTACTCTCGTGGTCTCTGACTTGCTTTTCCTTCCCCATTTAAATCCTTGCAGAAAATTACTTGTGCAAAATGTTCAGAACCAAAAGTTCTCCTTCCCTTGTATCACTCAACCCAAGGCAGTCTTTTTTCACTCTGGGCTTTTATGATATTGTTTCTTACATTTGGATTGGTGTTTTTTTCTGTTTTTATATTTTTTTTTCCCAGTAGTCTAGACATTAAAGCCCACACTGGAATTAAGATATGATCACAAAGCTGAGACTGCAACAGAACCTGCTAAAAGTGTTTGGGTGGTTGAAATCAAACCTCAATGTTCTTATTAGCTACAGTGAAAAAAAAGAAATAGTTTGGTAGAAGGAGGTATTGCTACACAGACTGTGACTGATTCCCTGGGTCACCTTTTGGCTTCAGATTAGAGGTGTCTAAATGTCTGAGGGGTAGACCTCACTGACCTCTACAACTCCCTGAAAGGAGGTTGGAGTGAGGTGGGGGTTGGTTTTCTTCTCCCTAATGTCAGTTGGTAGGGCGAGAGGAAATGGCCTGAACTTGAGCCAGGGGAGGGTTAGGTTGGAGGTTGGCTGGTTTGAAAACCAAATTCAATATTCTAATTGAAAACAAATGATAATCAGCTTTCCCATGATTTTAATTAACGGGAGTGCTAAATAGTACCTGTGGTTTTCTGTCCTTGAGATAGGGTAGGGAGGAAGAGAGTCACAGAATCATAGAAACATAGAACCACAGAATCATAGAATCACAGAAACATAAAATCATAGAATCAAAGAATCACAGAATGAGTCAGGGTTGGAAGGGATCCCAAGGATCAGCCAGTTCCAACCCCCCCTGCCATGCCCAGGGACACCCTACCCTAGATCAGGCTGCCCACAGCCTCTGCCAGCCTGGCTGCAAACACCTCCAGGTATGAGGCTTCCACCACCTCCCTGGGCAAACCCTTCCAGGGGTTTGGCTATAGATGTCCACAATCTCACTATAGATGTCTGCTGCTGGAAGTTCAGCAAATGGAAGCTGAATTTTCATTTGAACTCTGCCCTGATCTGGTGAGACCTCACATGGAGTACTGGGTCCAGCTATGGGGTCCCTAAAACAAGAGAGACATGGACCTGCTGGAGAGGGTCCAGAGGAGGCCACAAAGATGATCAGAGGGCTGGAGAGCCTCTGCTGTGGGGACAGGCTGAGAGAATTGGTTGCTCAAAGGCCCCTGAACTTTGAGTTCTTTACCAAGAGAGTGGTTGGGGATTGGAACAGGCAGCCTTGATGGTTGGACTGGATGATCCTTGAATTGTAGAACCATAGACCCACAGAGTGGCTTCAGTTGGAAGGGACCTTAAAGATCATTTAATTCCAGCACAGCTGCCATGGTCATGGACACCCCCAGAAGACCTGGTTGCTCAAAGCCCCCTGAACTTCGAGCTCTTTCCCAAGAGGGTGGTCAGGGATTGGAATAGGCAGCTCAGGGGGGCTGTGGAGATACTCCAAACCCACCGGGATGTGTTCCTAGGTGATGTACCCCAGGTGATCCTGCTCTGGCAGGGGAGTTGAACTGGATGAGCTTTGGAGGTCCCTTCCAGCCCCTGACATTCTGTAGTTCTGGAAGCCTTCAGACTCTTTGTAGGACCACAGAGAGTCAGAACAGAACCGCTGCAACTTAAACCTTCCCCTAAATCCCTGATCCCTTTTTCTTCCAACATTAACGACACAGCATCAATTAGGAAAAGATTGAATTAGGAATTGTTCTTTGGCTTCATTACGGAGTCAGAGAGGTTTTTAATTCAGTTGCTGTTTCTCTATTGCACTGCAATGGCTCTTGAAAGGCTCACACTAAACTCTTT
The DNA here is from genome assembly GCA_013396835.1 of Psilopogon haemacephalus. NCBI lineage: Eukaryota > Metazoa > Chordata > Aves > Piciformes > Megalaimidae > Psilopogon > Psilopogon haemacephalus. Next base: position 34,368 of record VWZI01001236.1, read on the forward strand.
AAGGTAATGAGCCTCAAGTACTGAAGCAGCTCTTGCCTGCAATCATGTCCATGATACCTGGGAGCCATCGATCCCTAAAAATAGCTCTGCTGGCCTTTGTACTTTGATTATCCCTCGATGTAGGACATGCAGGATTCACTGTTAAGGCATTATTTACCACTCGTTACCATGGAGTCACTATAGTAACTTTTTGTTCAGGAGCTGACAAAGGAAAAGGCAAACTCCAACAAAACCCCCCCAAAAAAAAACCCCAACCCCAAACCTCTCTCAAGGAATCAAATCCCACCCCAGAAAATAACCCAGCCTCAAAGACAGTTGACATACTGCAGGGGCTTCTTCAACAAGGGGGTTCTCAACCATTGCAATGGTCTGCCCAGAGCAGGAGTCACCATCTCTGGAGGGGGTTCCAGCAGTTCCAGCTGCTGCTCATGGTTTGGTGTTGACCATCCAGTGCTGGGTTGAAGTTTGGACTGGATGAGCTTGGAGGTCTCTTCCAGCTGGCTGTGTTCTGTGGTTCTGTGAATGAGTGCGAGGAAACGTTGACTTTTCAAACAGTATTTAGCAGCTTTCACAAGCCTGCGTTGGATTGGACCCCTGCTATGCAGGGGCTGTCTGAGCAGTACAAAGCCACACAACAGAATCATCCTCCACTAGGTCAGGTTGCTCAGAGCCCCATCAAGTCTGACTTCAAATGTCTCCAGGCATGGGAGCTCCAGCACCTCCCTGGGCAACCTGTGCCAGAGTCCTACCACCTTCAGAGTAAGGAGCTTGTTCCTAATGGCCAATCTAAATCTACCCTTCTCTAGTTTAAAACCATTGCTACTTATCTTAGTGCTGCCTGCCCTTCCAAACAGCCCCTCCCCAGCCTGGCAGGCTGCTATTAGGTCTTTTTAGGCTATCACATAGTGACAGGACTAGGGGGAATGGAGCAAAGCTGGAGGTGGGGACATTCAGACGATGCGGGGAGGAAGTTCTTCAGCATAAGAGTGGTGAGGTCCTGGAATGCCCAGGGAGGTGTTTGGGGCCACATGCCTGGAGGTTTTTAAGGCCAGGCTGGCAGAGGCTGTGGGCAGCCTGATCTAGGGTAGGGTGTCCCTGGACATGGCAGGGGGGTTGGGTCTAGATGATTGTTGTGGTCCCTTTCAACCCTGACTGATTCTATGATTCTCTGATTCTCCTAGGTGGACTAAGAAGTTTGAGTTAGTGACTGAAGAGTCCATGGGATCTGGACTCTGAGGTCTCCTTTAAGCCTTCTCTTCTCCAGGCTGAAAAGCCCCAACTCTCTCAGCCTGTCCTCAGAGCAGAGCTTCTTCAGCCCTCTGATCATCTTCATGGCCTCCTCTGGACCTGCTCCAACAGTTCCATGTCCTTCTTGTGTCGGGGGACCCCAGAGCTGGCCACAGCCCTTCAGGTGAGGTCTGAGCAGAGCAGAGCAGAGGAGCAGGGTCACCTCTCTCTCTGCCTGCTGGCCACAGGACTGTCTCCCAGCTGAAAGAGGCAGTGCTGTTTCAGGCATTACCCTGCCCCCTGCCAGTGCCGTGGGTGGAGGTTGCCTCTGGATTAATCAATACATATTTAATGCTGTGTGCACTCCACAGTGGGCTGTGGGCAAGCTGAGTCTGAGGTGCAAGCTGATGACTTGGCAGATATCCTCCTTTCCTGCCCTGTTAGTCTGTCAGCCCTCTGACTCAAAGAGAGATCCTGGTACATTATACTACTACTGACAGCTGCTTCTGCCTACTGCTAGGCATGTCAGACTCCCTTATATCACTGACAGATAAAAGAACTCTGGGCTTCCAAAGGCTTTCCTCCAAATAGAAACCAACCACCAGCACCACCACCACCACCACCCACACGTCCTCCCTGAGTTCTTGTCACCATCCCCTGTGCCAGCTCAGGAGAGTGGGCAGGCATGCAAGGCAGAGCAGTGCCAGGGAGGCTGCAGTTGGAGCTTTGAGTCACGTAGGGCTGTGGGGAAACAGCAAATGGATGATGCTTGTGAAGTGGGGAGGGGGGGGTGGGAGCAAGACTGGCTGCCAGGGCTCAGGAGGAGTGAGGAGGAGGAGGAGGGTGCTGTGTGAGCATGAGGCTTGCTGTGTGCATGGAGGAGAGGGCACAACACAAGCTGAAGAGGGGAAAAAAAAAAAAACCCAAACAATGTTTTGCAAAGTCTTGTTGCTCAGGAGGAGCAACTCTTCAGAGGATCCAAGAGCCATGGAATTTCCCTTTCAGTATCTGAAGGGGGCCTACAGAAAAGCTGGGGAGGGACTTTTTAGGCTATCAGGTAGTGACAGGACTAGGGGGAATGGAGCAAAGCTGGAGGTGGGGAGATTCAGATTGGATGTGAGGAGGAAGTTGTTGAGTATGAGAGTGGTGAGAGCCTGGAATGGGTTGCCCAGGGAGGTGTTTGGGACCACATCCCTGGAGGTGTTTGCAGCCAGGCTGACAGAGGCTGTGGGCAGCCTGATCTAGGGTAGGGTGTCCCTGGGCATGGCAGGGGGGTTGGAACTGGCTGATCCTTGTGGTCCCTTCCAACCCTGACTGGCTCTGTGATTCTATGAATTGTAACATAGAACCATAGAATGGTTTAGGTTGGAAGGGACCTCAAAGCTTATCCAGTTCCAACCTCCTGTGCCATAAGCAGGGACACCTCCCACTAGAACAGGTCACTCAAGGCCTCATCCCAGTTTGTAATTACCTGAGGGGTGGGGGACATCACTTATAGGGGCAGGCAAAGTGTTTATGTCCTGGCATTGATCAGACTAACACTTCTTAAGGCGAGCATTTCTCTGGGGAAGACTCCTTTTGAAGGCAGCATTCCAGTAAGCAGCTGCCATGAGGTCTCCCTGCAAGCAGGGCACTCACTGCCCACTTTCATCTCTCAGAGCTTTGGAGGGAGCTTGCAAACAGCAGCTGCTGACCTCAGAGTTGTGGCAATTGGCTCTGTAAGAGGATGCACAGGCCAAGGGAGGTTCTCCTCTCCATCTGCTCTGCCCTGATGAGGCAGGAGGATTGTGTGCAGTTCAGGGCTCCCCAGTTGCAGAGGGACAGGGATATAGAAAGAGTGTCCCAATGCAGGCTACAAGAGTGATGCAGGGAGTGGAAGATCTGTGTGATGAGGCCAGGCTGGGAGCCCTGGGTGTGGGTAGCCTGGAGAAGAGAAGGCTGAGAGGAGATCTTGTTAATGTTTATAAATATCTGAAGGGTGGAGGGCAAGAAGAAGGTGCCTGGCTCTGTTCAGTGGTGTCCTGTGGTAGGAGAAGGAGCAATGGACACAAACTGGAAGGCAGGACTTTCCACCTCAACATGAGGAGAGACTTCTTTGATGTGATGGTGCTGGAGCCCTTGAGCAGGCCACCCAGAGAGGTTTGGAGTCTCCTGCTCTGGAGTCTTCCAAGCTCACTTGGATGTGTTCCTGTGTGCCCTGCCTTGGGTGATCCTTCTTTGGCAGGGGTGTTGGACTGGATGATCTCCAGAGCTGCCTTTCAACCCCTCTCACTCTATGACCCTATGAAGTACTTACTATTAATTGCTTTTATTTTGTGAAGTGTCTTTTCTTCTGCCCTTCCTTCTCTTCACCTTCCCTGCTCTCCTTCTATTCTTTCATTCAGTCAGATGCAAGCCAGATGGTCGCATTAATTTTGATTTCCTTTCTGTCTCTGCTTTCTTGCTCTTGTGATTCAGCTTCCCTGGTTTGCTGGAGGGGAAGGTAGACATTAAGGAGAGCCTCAGCCAGTTGCTAATTTCTGCCTTGATTTTTTTTTTGGGGTTTCTCATAGCCTTTGACAATGTGATCCATCTCCTAGGAGACAGCGAGCCCCAGCAGGAGCACGAGGAGCACCTGTTTGAAAGCTGCTGCTGGGAAAACTCTGCCGTGTTTGGTTCAGATCCAGAACAGCTTCAAAGCAGGAGAGAGATTTGTATGTCATCACCTAAAGAAGATGCCACTAGCTGTGAGAACTGATCATGTAAAATATTGGTTTTTGTATACATCATTTATATTCCTGCCCTGGCAGGGGGGAGTTTGGACTAGAGGAGGTTTTGAGGTCCCTTCCAACCCCCAAATGTTCTGTGGCTCTGTGATATTATATATCACCTATTGCACTCTGTGATATTATGTATCATTTATTGCATTATAATTATAATTAATGCAATAATTAATGTAACATTATTGTGTTATAAAATTACAGATTTTGAATCTTGAATTATCTTTCTTTTCATTTTTCTTCTTTTTTTTTTTTTCTTCTTCGTCTTCTTTTCTTTTTTTTTTTTCCTTCAAGAAAGACCTCAGAGAACTGCTTGAAAGAGTCCAGCACGGAGCCAGAAAGATGCTAAAAGGAGAGGAACATCTCCCTGTGAGGCCAGGCTGAAGGAGCTGAGGCTGCTTGGAGCAGAGGAGCCTGAGGGCTGCCCTCAATGCTGTGGTCAAGATGTGCAGGGCTGGAGCCAGGCTCTGCTCAGGGATGGCCAAAGACAGGACTGGAGGCACTGGGAGCAAGCTGGAGCAGAGGAGATGCCAAGGAACAGGAGGGAGAACTTTGTCAGTGTGAGGGTGCTGGAGCCTGGAGCAGGCTGCCCAGAGAGGTTGTGGAGTCTCCTGCTCTGGAGACTTTTGAACCCACCTGGATGTGCTACTGTGTGCCCTGCCCTAGGTGGTCCTACTCTGACTGGATAATCTCTGAAGGTCCCTTCCAAGCCCTACCGTTGTCTGACTCTCTGATTTTGTGCTAGTGAATGTGGCAGTGGTGTTAGTAAACACCAAACTCTGGTAAAAAATTACATTTTTTAAGAATTTTGATACTGCTTTGAAGCAAAGGAACAAAAATACACTGAAAACAATAAAAGTTTAAAGCAATTTTAAAAGAAGACAAAATTCTGGTGGCATAGAACAGTGGGAAAAAAATAATCTGAGAGATTTGGATTAGGAGGCTGAGGGACCTGGGGTTGGTTAGTGTGGAGAAGAGGAGGCTGAGGGCAGAGCTCATTGCACTTTACAGCTCCCTGAGAGGAAGCTGCAGTGAGCTGGGCTTGGGCTCTTTTCCCTAGTTTCAGGTAATAGGAGAGGAAATGGCCTGGAATTGTGCCAGGGGAGGGTTAGGTTGGAGAGGAGGAAAAATGTCTTTGGTGCAAGAGTGGTTAGGGACTGCCAGAGGCTGCCCAGGGAGATGGTGGAGTCCCCATGCCTGAAGGTGTTGCAGAAACCTGTGGCCATGGCACTTGGGGACATGGTTTAGTGGCCATGGTGGGGTTGGGTTGGTGGTTGGACTGGATGCTCTCTGAGGGCTTTTCCCACCAAAGCAATTCTATGACTCTAAGATGTTGCATTAACATACTCGCGGAGTTGCCACTGATGCTCATGGTTGTTTTGCTTTCATTTGCTTACAGTTGCAGCAGGAATCCTGCAATGAAATCCTGCAGAGCTCTATCCCATGGCTTCCTTCTCTTTCCCTCTCATTATCTGGGCTGCAGTTATTGACCAGACCCCTCACTGACAAGGACTCCTTTAACATATCTTATTAGGACACCATCCTGAGCTCCAGCCACTTCCCTTCCTTACTGCAACTAACAGCTCCCATCACGGTTAAACCTCTGCTCCTGCTCATCAGAGGGATGCAGGAGGCCATGAGTAGCTGCTGGGCTTCAAAGGCTGCCAAGTTCTTGTGCAGACTCACTGCTAAAGTTCACATTTTCCAATTATGTTTTACATTAGTTTGCTTAGGTTATGGCTTCTGATTTGGCTGAGCTGAAATTCATTTTGCTTCTGAGAGTTCGGGCAAAAAGCAATTGCCTTGGTGTAGCAGAAGTAATAAAGAAAGGAAAATAACATATGCTATGTAATATATGCTATACTATACTATAATGCAAATGATGTAATATCATATATGTGATGTATTGTAATGTAATGTAATATAATATAATATACATAGCACAGGAAAAGTAAAGTTCTGCCTGGAAGAAGAACTCTCCATATATAATTCTTATATATATTTTAAGATCCCTTCCTACCCTGACAATTCTGTGATTCTATGAACTTTGCATTCAGACATGAGCAATTATCCAAATGAATTCTTCACTCTCTGTTTCTTTCTTCCTTTCTTCTTTTCCTTTCTTCCTTCCTTCCTTTCCTCCCTTTCTTTCTGTCATTCCTCTCTTTCTTTCTTTCCTTCCTTCCTTTCTTTCTCTTTCTTCCTCCCTTCCTTTCTTCTTTTCCTCCCTTTCTATCTTTCATCCCTTTCCTCCCCTTCCTTCCTTCCT
>VWZI01001237.1:0-15257 GCA_013396835.1 Psilopogon haemacephalus
GGCACTTACCACTGGGATGCAAAAAGAACATGGAACAAATAAGTAAGGAAAAGAAGAACACTTCTGGATGGCCATCAAAAAAAAGAAAAAGCAGCCTGAAAAGGTGGTATGAGACAATCGAAGTTTTTCGACCCCAAATCTGGCTCATGGTTGCAGTCTTCCCCTCCTTTTTTTTCCACCCAGAGGTTCTTCAGGAGGTCAGGGTTAGGTGATCACAGTGTCTGTGCCCATGGCTGGTTGTCCTCCTCTACTCTATTTCTACAGCTGCCTGATTGAAATCAAATCTGAGAGAGGGACGGAAGGATAAAAAAGCTTCTCCGAGCGGCCAGAAAACAGGAGAAAAAAGGGCGAGTGGAGGTGGGGGAAAGACTGCAGCATGAGGTCCCAACTCCTCAGGGGATCAGCAAAACCCCAAAGCAAAACTGGACTTTGGAGTGGCCTGGCTGCAGAGCCCACCTGGAGCGACCACGGAATTGTTCTGGCTGGAAGAGACCTCGAAGATCATCGAGTCCAACCTACAACCTGACACCACCCACGGCCACGCACCCCCTGAATGCCTCCAGGGATGGGGACTCCCTGGGCAGCCTTGTTCCAACACCTGCCCAATTCCAATGGAATCCAGAGGAAACAGCCTTGGCTCGCTGAGGGGCTCCCCAAAAAAACCAAAAAAGCAGCTTGCTTTTGGAAACAGACCTCAGCCTTGCCACTGCCCTGCCTCTGCAGCCAGGCTGCCGGCGCCACGCAAGAGCTGCAGGGCTGACCCCACTGGAGGCTGCACCTGCACAGCACCAGAGCTACAGCCACCACCTTCTCCCCCCGGCTTCTCACTGGGAATTTAACCTCCAGAATCATCAAATATCCCAAGAGGCTTGAAAACCAAACTACACAGGACAGAGGGAGAAGGCACAGCACCAGAGCTACAGCCACCACCTTCTCCCCCCGGCTTCTCACTGGGAATTTAACCTCCAGAATCATCAAATATCCCAAGAGGCTTGAAAACCAAACTACACAGGACAGAGGGAGAAGGCACAGCACCAGAGCTACAGCCACCACCTTCTCCCCCCCTGCTTCTCACCGGGAATTTAACCTCCAGAGTCATCAAATATCCCAAGAGGCTTGAAAACCAAACTACACAGGACAGAGGGAGAAGGCACAGCACCAGAGCTACAGCCACCACCTTCTCCCCCCCTGCTTCTCACCGGGAATTTACCCTCCAGAGTCATCAAATATCCCAAGAGGCTTGAAAACCAAACTACACAGGACAGAGGGAGAAGGCACAGCACCAGAGCTACAGCCACCACCTTCTCCCCCCCTGCTTCTCACCGGGAATTTACCCTCCAGAGTCATCAAATATCCCAAGAGGCTTGAAAACCAAACTACACAGGACAGAGGGAGAAGGCACAGCACCAGAGCTACAGCCACCACCTTCTCCCCCCCTGCTTCTCACCGGGAATTTACCCTCCAGAGTCATCAAATATCCCAAGAGGCTTGAAAACCAAACTACACAGGACAGAGGGAGAAGGCACAGCACCAGAGCTACAGCCACCACCTTCTCCCCCCCTGCTTCTCACCGGGAATTTAACCTCCAGAGTCATCAAATATCCCAAGAGGCTTGAAAACCAAACTACACAGGACAGAGGGAGAAGGCAGGGGGTGGGGGAAAGAGGCAGACAGACAGACAGACAGACAGACAAGCCTTAACATCAGCTGTAGGAGCCATCCCATGGCACCGGGGAAGGAGGTAAAGAGGGAAGCAGAAGGCAATGGCCAAGGGGAGTCACATCAGGCACGGACTGAAGGGCAGGTTCGGCACTCGGCGCCCCCCATCCCCGCCCCTTACAGCGGCAGGTCAGTGCTGTTGTGGCGAGTTTTCCGCGAGGTGCCATCGTCCCTGGGCAGGGCTCTCTGCAAGCTGGACATGGCCGCGGTCTTTTTGAGGTCGATGACCGCGTACGAGTCGGTCCGGCGGGGCGGGTGGGCGGCGGGAGGAGGAGGAGGGACGCAAGGGACGGAGGAATGGTTCGGATGCCCCTTGCGCGGCTCAGCTTCCAGCTCCACCTGGATGTAGTTGAGCTGCCGAGGCTGGTCGGGCCGAGGCCGGGGGAAATCGAAGCTGAAGACGCTGGGCACGCATCCGCGTCGGGGTCTCGGTAGGAAGCCTCTGCCGCTGCCGCCGCCGCCGCCTCGCCGCCGCCCACCGCCGCCCTGCAGCGCGGCGCTCCCCGAGCCCTGCGAGCCCTGCAGCGGAGCCTCTTCGCCCGCATCCGAGCAGCCGTTGGGGGAAGGTGTCAGCGCATCCCCGGGGCTGGGCTCCTCCGCTGCCCGCCGCAGGGTTTGGCTCTCCCAAACCGGAGGCAGCGCCGGCAAGTTCTGGTAGTGCAGCAGAGCAGCCCTGCGCTGCGAGCAGCCGCCCAAGTCCTCCCGGGCCAGCTTCAGGCGCTTGCCCCGGCACAGAGAGGAGCTGCCGGCGGGGAGCAAGCCGTTGACGTTCTCGTAAACGCACTGGGGTGAAGGGCACTCCTCCTCCTCCTCGCACTCGTTGTTGTTGTTGTTGGGGGGGCAGAAGTGCGTCCTGCACTGGCGGTGGTGTCCACAGAGCCGTCTGTAGGTGGCTGCGGGACCCAAGACGAACTTAACCTCCCCTGGCTGCAGGAAGACCTGGGGATTGCGGTCTTCCAGGGAGCAGCTGTGGTTCCTATGGGGGAAAGGAGGGTGGACTTCAGGCAAGGAGTGCATACAATGTCGGCCCCTCAGCTCCTGATCACCACTGGCCGTGTTGACGTAGGTGTGGGACTGCAAGGAGAGAAGCAGAGGGACAGTGAAAGGAGAAGCCAAGAGACAAGAGCAGAGAAGCTGTCAGCAGCTGAGAAACCAAGGGGCACAGTTTCTCAGTGGCCAGTGAAGCAAGAGGATATGAAAGAGTTTAAGTTACTGCATCCATTGCTGGAGCCCTTGGGACAAGAGGGATGTGGAGATGCTGGAGGTGTGCAGAGAAGGGCCCCGAGGATGCTGAAAGGGCTGCAGCAGCTCTGCTGTGAGCACAGCCTGAAAGAGTTGGAGCTGTGCAGGCTGGAGAAGAGGAGGCTCCCAGGGGACCTTCTTGTGGCCTTGCAGGATCTGAAGGGGGCTCCAGAAAAGCTGGGGAGGGACTTTTGAGGCTCTGAGGGAGTGCCAGGACTAGGGGGAATGGAGCAAAGCTGGAGGTGGGGACATTCAGATTGGATGTGAGGAGGAAGTTCTTCACCATGAGAGTGGTGAGAGGCTGGAATGGGTTGCCCTGGGCAGGGGTGTTTGGGGCCAGATCCCTGGAGGTGTTTTTGGCCAGGCTGGCAGAGGCTGTGGGCAGCCTGATGTAGGGTAGGGTGTCCCTGGGCATGGCAGGGGGTTTGGAACTAGATGATCCTTGTGGTCCCTTCCAACCCTGACTGATTCTATGAAGTCTCAGAGAGCAGAAGCCTACAAGAGCAAAACGAAGCAGAAGTTGGGGTGGAATAAAAAGGCTGAGGAGGAAATGAGGATTCCCCCGGATAAGAAAAAGGCAGGAGTACAGAGAGAGGCCTGTGCTGGTGAACCAAGCTGCTTGCTTATGGCTTTGCAAAGAGCTGAGTTTTGGCCAAGCCAGGTTTACCTGCTCATCAGGCCCAATAAGGGCATGAGTAGAGTCTTCCCCCACAGAGGAATGCCTCAGGCTGCTCACGGAGGGGCGGCGAGCGGTGGAGTAGGAGAGACTTTCTCCAGGGAAGCTGTGGAATCCGTTGGGAAATCCCTGGACAGTGTACCCCAGAGCTGGGAGGAGAATCAAGGGAGAGAAGAAGTATCAGAGCATTGTCTTGGGGTAAAATAAGAGCACCTGCACAGCCAGCTGGCCTTTCAGCTGTACCCTGCAAGTCAGGAGCAGCCTGTCTGGGGAAGGTCCCTGCAGTGAAACTCCCCAGATGAACACCAGGGTCAGGCCCTCTGGTTTAAATCCACTGAGCTCACTCCCAGTGGAGAGAGGAATTGAGCAAATCCAAACTCTGCCAGATGTGTTTTTTTCCAGGCATGACCTGCTCCTTGGAGGTGCTGCTTTCCCAAAGGCCACCTGGCAGCAGTTCAGCTGACAACCAGCCCAAGGGTGACAACTCAGCTGACTGCTTGAAGGGCTTTTTGCTGCTGTTGACTTGGAAATGAAATTCCACACTGCAGACAAGTGTGGCCTTAAAAGAAACACACTGCATGGGGCAGAGGTGGGCATAAAGGTAAGGGTCAGCAGCTAGGCAGCCCTGGGGAGAGCTCTGTGGGCTGCAAGGGGGTCATATCACACCAGGAGACATCACCCACACCTCTCTGCTCCCCAGACACTGAGGGAATCTTACTGTTGGGTGCCTGGGGGGTCCTGGAGAGCTCCCTCTCTGTGGGGTGACTGTTCCTGGTGATGACCACAGGCTCTTCCACTACATTGATGCTGTTGCACTGCATCAGGTCCTGAAGCAGATTGAAGATCTCCTCTGCTCTGGAACACTTGAAGGCAAAAATCCCTGCAGAGTAAGAAAGAGGAGAGTCAGAAAGGCAAGGACACAATCCTGCTTGACACAGAAACTCAGCATAGTGGAGGCTGGAAGGGAGCATTGGAGGTCATCCAGTCCAACCCCACTGCTCCAGCAGGGCACCCACAGCAGCTTGCCCAGGAGCACAATGACCAGGGGGAGTCGGAAGCTCTGCAGAGAAGGAGACTCCACAACCTCTCTGGGCAGCCTGCACCCTCACACCAAAGAAGTTTCCTCTCCTGGCCAGATGGAACCTCCTGGGTTCCAGTTTGTGTCCAATGCTCTTTGCCCTGCCCCTGGGCACCACTGACAAAAGTCTGGCTCCATCCTCTTGCCCTCCACCTTTAGGTCTTGCTGAGCATTGAGCAGATCCCCCTGGGGCTGCCAACAGCCTGTGGGATCTCAGCCTTTGCTCCTCACAGAAATGCTCCAGGCCCCTCAGCAGCTCTCCTTCTCCATCTCAGCTCACTTGGTGCCCAGTCCAGGTCTTAAAACCAGGAAAAGGTCTACCCAGTAAGTACTGGAAGCTGAACTGGGGCCCTGTAGGGCATGCACAAGAATGTTGTGCTTCAAAAATGAGTGGAATTCACCAAAGTCTCCCCAAAGGAATCACAGAAGCATCCAGGTTGGCAAAGCCCCTCAGGATCACCAACTCCAACCTAGAACCCTACACTACCTTAAAGCACAGCCCCAAGCACCACATCCAAATCACCGTTAAACACATCCAGGCTTGGTGACTCCACCACCTCCCTGGGCAGCTCTTTCCAGTCCCTGGCCACTGTCTCCATGGAAAACTTTTTCCTAATGTCCAATCTAAACCTCCCCAGCCTCAGCTTGAGGCCATTCCCCCTTGGTCTGTCTCCAACCACCTGTGAGCAGAGCCCAGCAGCAGCCTCTCCAGTGTCCCTTCAGGTAGCTGTTGACAGCAATGAGCTCTGCCCTCAGCCTCCTCTTCCTCACACTAACCATCCCCAGCTCCCTCAGTCACTCCTCATAAGATTTATTTCTCAGGACCTTCCCCAGCTTTGCTGCCCTCCTCTGGACCTGCTCCAGAAGCCCAAAGCAGAGCTGGGAATTGCAGAGCTCACCAAGCCCAAGCTGGCAGCCACAGACACGCAGAGAAGCCCTAGCAACAGCATGGCAACAGCAGCTGGCACCCCAAAGGACAAGGGTTTACAAATTCTGGCCAAAATATTAACTGTGTCTGCCTGATACATGGTGGGGAACAGCAACAGGAAGGAGTTCTCCAGAGAAAACCTTCTAAGCGGAAGAAAAGCTGACAAAGAAGGGATCAGAACACAGAATCATCCTCATTTCTGGCTGCTTTAAGACTGATGGGTAAGTGTCTGCTAAAGGTCTTGTAACAGATGAAGAGCAAACAGCTCTGCTCCATCATCACTGCCTGGACCCAAAGACAAAACCCAGAGACACAGGCAAAACCCAAAACCCAAAGACACAAAGAGGGCAGCATTTGAATTCCTAACCTGCTTCCTGCAAAAGTCAAAGCAGAAACTGCAGACAGCAATTCCCATCCCTGCCTGCGTGACTCCAGGAGAGCAAAACCCCTCTGCCACGGCTGTCAGAGGAGCATCCAGCACCACAGCTCTGCACAGAGCTTCCCACAGACACCAAACAGTCACAGTGTGACTCAGAGAATCACAAAATGGTTTGGGTGGGAAGGGACCTCCAAAGCTCACTCAGTCCAGCCCCCTGCACTCAGCAGGGACATCCTCCACTAGATCAGGCTGCTCAGAGCCTTGTCCAGCCTGACTTTAAGTATCTCCAGGGCTGGAGTCTCAACCACCTCCCTGGGCAACCTGTTGCAGTGTTCCAGCAGCCTCATGGTGCAGAACTTGTTCCTCGCATCCAAACTCAATCTGCTCAGCTCTCATCCTGTCCCTGCAGGCCTTTGCAAACAGTCCCTCTGCAGCCTTCCTGTAGTCCCCTTCAGGTACTGGAAGGCTTCTCAAAGGTCTCCCTGAAGCCTTCTCTTCTCCAGGCTGAAAAACCCCAGCTCCCTCAGCCTGTCCTTGAAGCAGAGGTGCTGCAGCCCTCTGCCCATTTTTGTGGCTGTCCTCTGGATAGGGTAGGATAGAATAGGATATAATTAGAATAGAATAGAATAGAATAGAATAGAATAGAATAGAATAGAATAGAATAGAATAGAATAGAATAGAATAGAATAGAATAGAATAGAATAAGAAATAGAAATAGAAATAGAAATAGAAATAGAAATAGAAATAACCAGGTTGGAAGAGACCTCCAAGCTCATCCAGTTCAACTTAGCACCCAGCCCTAGCCAATGGCACTAAGTGCCCCATCCAGGCTTTGCTTGAACACCTCCAGGGATGGGGACTGCACCACCTCCCTGGGCAGCCCATTCCAATGCCAATCTCTCTCTCTCTGGGCACAACTTCCTCCTAATATCCAGCCTGAACCTGCCCTGGCACAACTTGAGGCTGTGTCACCTGCTTCTGCTGCTGGTTGCCTGGGAGAAGAGCCCAACCCCACCTAACCTTCCCTTATGGTAGGTGAGAATTTTTACCCTGCTGGCCTGCACCTAATCTTCCATGTCCCTCAAGACAGGGACAGAATAAGAGGGAGAGTGAGGAGTGAGTGCTGAGGGAGAAGGAGGATTTTACAAACACATCAAGAGATTGAGAAAACAAACTTCTTTTTTTTCCCCCCTTTCCTTGCTCTCCTCAGGGATGCAGATGCCAAGAAAACGTTCAGCTCTTTAAAAGCAAGAGAGACAGAGTGGGGAAGGAGCTAACAGGCACCATTGTAAAAGCAGAGTCCCTTCCCAGAGCTGCTGATGACTTGGCACCTAGTGCTGGGTGAGTCACTTCCCTTCTCCCTGCACAACATCCCCGCGCAGAAAGGCAGTGAAATGTGCAAACCCTTCCCCTCTCCCTGAAAAACCTCTGCCAGACACAAAATGAAAAGCTCCCAACTGAACTTGCACTGACCAGGGCAGAGAGAAAACACCAAGGAGAAACAAAACACAGGGCACGGCTGGAAAGAGAGTGGAGCCTTCTCTGCACCCACCCTTAAGGGTTTTGTAAACGTTAATGAGATCACTTCTGGGGCTGCTCTTCTCCAGGAGAAACAGCCCCAGGCCTCTCCTCATCAGAGAGCTGTCCCAGTCCCTTCAGTGTTCTTAGATTTCTCCTCAGTAGTTCACTGCCTCTCTTGAACTGGGGACCACACAGTAGGATGCAAAGGCAGAGTAAAATCAGATAGTCAGACAGAGTAAAATCAGGTAGTCACAGAATGTCAAGGGCTGGAAGGGACCTCCAAAGCTCAGCCAGTCCAACCCCACCCCTGCCAAAGCAGGAGCACCCAGGGCAGATCACACAGGAACACATCCAGGTGGGCTTGGAGTATCTCCAGAGAAGGAGACTCCACAACCCCCCTGGGCAGCCTGTTCCAGGCTTCTGTCATCTTCACAGGGAAAAAATTCCTCCTCATATCTACATGAAACTTCCTATGCCTCAGTGTCCACCATTGCCTCCAGAGATCACTGAGTCCAACCTCCCTGTCCAAGGCAGCATCCCCTAGGGTTGTTCACACAGGAACATGTCCAGGTGGGTTTGGAATATCTTCAGAGAAGGAGACTCCGCAACCCCCCTGGGCAGCCTGTTCCAGGGCTCTGTCACCCTCACAGGGAAAAAAAAATTCCTCCTGATGTTTCCATGGACCTTCCTCTGCCTCAGCTTCCACCATTGCCTCTTGTGCTGGCATTGGGCATCCCCCAGCAGAGCTGGCTCCAGCCTCCTGCTACTCACCCTGCACATTATCAACACTGATGAGATCACCCCTCAGGGTCCTCTGCTCCAAGCTGGCATTGGGCAACCCCCAGCAGAGCTGGTTCCAGCCTCCTGCCACTCACCCTGCACATTATCAACACTGATGAGATCACTCCTCAGGCTACTCTGCTCCAAGCCTCCTCAGGCTCTCCTTGTAACAGAGACCTTCCACTCATCTTCTGTGGTTCTGTGCTGGACTCTCTCAAGCAGTTCTATGTCCTTCTTGAACTGAGAGGCCCAGAACAGGACACAGTCCTCCAGATGCAGCCTCACCAGGGCAGAGTAGAGGGGCAGGAGAACCTCTCCCCACCACAGCCCTTCTAATCCCCACCAGAATGGCACTGGCCTTGCTGGCCACAAGAGCACACTGGAGAAAGAAGGGAGCAGAGACCCTCCAGTGAGTTGCACCCTGCAGGAAGCTGCAGACTCACCCTGCCCAGTCTGGCAGCGCCGACCACTCTCGAAGGAGAAGAGGTTGGAGTCGTAGCCATAGCGGCGCAGGCAGAGGTAAGGCCACCTGACAGCATCCCTCTTGTGCGTGTGCAGCAGCAGCTCCGTCTGTGTCAGCTCCATGATCCCAGCTCCCAGCTCCGTCCCTTCATCGTCCACGTTGGTTACCTGCAGAGGGTCCCACACAGCTCCCATCGCAGCTCCCAAGCGTGGTGCCTAACCCCCACCCTCAGCTCCTGCCTGCCGACGCAGCTGCAGACACATCTGGAGGACATCTCCACAACCCTCCTGTCCTGAGGTGACCAGGGTGGATCCCAGGCTCACAGCATGGCAGGGGTTGGATGGACCACAGGATCACCAAGCCTAACCTATAACCCTACTCTACAGGATTCACACAGGCTGAGAGGATGTCAGGGGTTGGAAGGGACCTCAGGATCACCAAGCCCAACCTATAACCCTACTCTACAAGATTCATACAGACTGAGAGGATGTCAGGGGTTGGAAGGGACCTCAGGATCACCAAGGCCCAACCTATAACCCTACTCTACAGGATTCACACAGGCTCATAGGATGTCAGAAGTTGGAAGGGACCCAAAGAGATCATCGAGTCCAACCCTCCTGCCACATCAGGACCAGACAATCTAGCTCAGGGCACACAGGAACACATCCAGAGAGGCCTGGAAAGGCTCCAGACAAGAAGACTCCACAACCTCTCTGGGCAGCCTGTTCCAGTGCTCTGAGACCCACACTGTCAAGAAGTTGCCTCTTGTGTTGAGCTGCAGCCTCCTGTGCTGCAGCTTCCATCCATTGCTCCTTGGCCTTTCATAGGGAGCAAGTGAGCAGAGCCTGTTCCCCCTCCTCCTGACCCCCAGCCCTCAGAGATTTAGAAACATTTATTAGATCCCCTCTTAGTTTTCTCTTCTCCAGCCTAAGCAGCCCCAGGTCCCTCAGCCTCTCCTCCCCAGGCAGTGCTGCACTCCCCTCAGCATCCTCACAGCCCTCCCTTGGACTCTCTCCAGCAAATCCCTGTCCCCTCTTCAAGTGGGGAGCCCTAAACTGAAGGCGGTGCTCAAGATGAGGTCTCAGCAGGGCAGAGCAGAGCAGAGGGGGAAGAGAACCTTCCTTGATCTGCTGGGGAGGTTCTGCTGAGTGCGGTGGCATCCAGCAGGGGCAGCGATTCCCGCGGATTCCCTCCTCCCCGCCCCCCCAGCACTTCCCGGGATGCCTTTTGCTCAGCCGAGAGAAATGAATTCGCTGCTGGCAGCAGGCGCCGAGCCGGCAGCGCTGGAGACTCTGAGCTTGGCAGCTGTGCTGCTGGGGCTGAGCACAGACCCTGGAACACAGCCCTGAGCGATAAAAAAGGTTCCTCCCCCGCTCCCCGTTACCTTGCCCAGGCTGAGTCTCAGCACAGAGGCGATTTCGGCTGCTAACACAAACATATCTGCAGCAGAGCTTGCTTGAGGGAAGGGGAAAAGAAAGCAACGAATCCAAATTGTAACTGATCTGCAAAGCCCAGAAGCCAGCACGGTGGAAGTCAGAAGGGAGCTCTAGAGATCCATCCAGTCCAACCCCACTGCTAAAGCAGTGCACCCTCAGCAGCTTGCTCAGGATCACAGTGGGTTGGAAGCTCTGCAGAGAAGGAGACTCCAAACCTCTCTGGGCAGCCTGCTCCAGGCCACCAGCACCCTCACACCAAACAGGTTTCTCTTCCTGTTCAGATAGGACCTCCTGGGTTCCAGCTTGTGCCTACTGTCCCTTGGCCTGTCCCTGGACAGCAACGACAAGAGTCTGGCCCCAGCCTCTTGCCCCCTACCCTTTAGGTCTTGAACATTGAGCAGATCCCCTCTAGGGCTGCTCTTCTGCAGGCTCTCAGCCTTTGCTCCTCACAGAGATGCTCCAGGCCCCTCAGCATCCTTGTAGCCTCCCCTGGACTCTCCAGCAGTTCCTTGTCTCTCTTGAATGTGGGAGCCCAGAACTGGACCCAGATGTGACCTCACTGGGTCAGAGTAAAGGCTGGGGAGAACCTTGACCTGCTGCCCAACACTTCTTCATGCAGCCCAGGATGCCATTGGCCTTCTTGACCACGAGGGCACATTCCTGGTTCACCTGCAGCTTGTTGTCCCCCAGTACTCCCAGGTCCTTCTCCTCAGAGCTGCTTTCCAGCAGGTCACCCTCTCAGCTGTACTGCTGCAGGGAACTGTTTCTCCCCAGAATCTTTCTAAGTGATACCTAAGTGAAAGAGTCTTTGGCCAGAGCAGAGGTTTTTGTTCCTTTCATGCCTGAAGCCTGATCCATGCTGGGCTGTGCTACTAGTGGGTGCTCCCCCAGCCCTTTGGATGGAGATGAAGGGACAATACTTACCTTAAATTTGGTGGGATGGTTGTCTGGGATGCTGTCTCTGCACAGACAACTGCAGCAGGTCCCCATGACGCCAGCTGGAGAGGCAATCCCTGGGGAAGAGGACACAAACCAGAGGGCAATCAGATATTCCAGCCCACTCCTCTCCCACCCCCTCTAAATTTACAACCTTGCATCTTCCTTCATCCCCCTTCACATGTCCCAGTGGGTTTGGACCTCAGCTCTTCAGCATAGTTCCTCAAGCAGTGGACACCACATGATACAAAAGCTAATTAAACCCAGCAGCTCTCTTACCATGAGGCAACTGTTGGATGTTTTTTTGGAGGAGTGAGAAAAAAATTCCCACTGCTGTCCCTCTATCTCCTTTGGGACTTCATGGTAAGCAGGTGTCAGTCACCTAAACCAGAAGGGAAATTGTCCCATCTTCCACCTGAGGAGGAGAACACAAGGAGAGAAGTGAGACCTCACCTGGTGGTGAGACCCCACCTGAAGTAATGCATCCAGCCCCTATTACAAGAGGGATGTGGAGATGCTGGAGGTGTGCAGAGAAGGGCCCCGAGGATGCTGAGAGGGCTGCAGCAGCTCTGCTGTGAGCACAGCCTGAAAGAGTTGGGGCTGTGCAGGCTGCAGAAGAGGAGGCTCCCGGGGACCTTCTGGTGGCCTTCCAGGATCTGAAGGGGGCTACAAAAGAGCTGGGGAGGGACTTTTGAGGCTGTCAGGGAGTTACAGGACTGGGGGGAATGGAGCAAACCTGGAGGTGGGGAGATTCAGATTGGAGGTGAGGAGGAAGTTGCTGAGCATGAGAGTGGTGAGAGGCTGGAATGGGTTGTCGCTGCAGGGAGGTGTTTGGGGCCAGATCCCTGGAGGTGTTTTTGGCCAGTCTGGCAGAGGCTGTGGGCAGCCTGATGTAGGGTAGGGTGTCCCTGGGCATGGCAGGGGGGGTTGGAACTGGCTGCTCCTTGTGGTCCCTTCCAACCCTGACTGATTCTATGAAGTGAAACCTCAAAAGCTTTGTGTGTGTGTCCCACTGAAGCTCCCTTCAAACAGCACAAGGCAGGCAGCCACACTTCCCCTTTGCCATTAGCCACCTGCATGTTTGTGGGTGCAGAAAACAATTCTGCACTCCTGTGATTCCTGAAGAAATAAATCATCCACAGCCAAAAGAAGAACCCTACAAGTATGAGAGATTTCCTTTCCTGGGCTTGAGATCCTAACCCAGGAGCAGAGTTTCTCGGAGTCAGTGTAGCGCAAATAAAGCCCAGCAGTGAGCCCGAATGGCTGGGGGCAGTGAGGATCCCAGGAATCACAGGCAGCTGCTCCTCAGGAATGTGAAGGTGCCTCCAGAAGATGGAAGGTCCTTAAGGGTCAGAGGACAAGCAAGGGAACACAGCAGCTGCTCTGCTTTGGACTATGAAAAGCTGAGTGCCAGCAAACATCGAGACTCTCAACCCTCTCAGGTGCCAGTCAGGGAGTGCAGCAGGCAGCAGCTGCACACAGGAGCAACACTCCTGGCTCTGAGGCAGCCTTGGAGGACTCCAGGGAAGCTAACACCAGAGAGTGCCATGAGAAGAGCTGATGAGGTCTCCATCTGAGGTGTCAGAGAAGGAAGCCAGGAGGGTAAGCAGCCTGGCACCGGAGCAGTAAAGGCTGTTGCAAAGCCTGAGCTGTGCCATGCCAGGAGCTGCCTCAGCAGCAGCTCCAGATTAAACAACTCAGGGAGCAGCATCTCTGTGCAAAACCACCTTGCAGGGTTGCCCTTAGGCTCCCTTAAGGTACAGAGAAGGGTGGAGGCAGGGGGAAGAGCTGCCCAAGGGGTCCAGTTTCTTTTTGGTATTTTTTTTAACAGCAAAAGAGAACCTAACTCAACCTGCCACTGCAACTCCACACCTTAGCTTTGGCCCCTGAAGAACTCCCTGCCACACCCTAACCCTGCCAAGACCCCCCCAAAAGAGGAATGCTTCCTTTTGAATGAGCTGAAAGAGCCCAGGCACAAATCAAACCAGTTGCTGCCTGCCCTCTTGCACATACCCACCAGCATAGAAAAGAATCCTAGAATCAGTCAGGGTTGGAAGGGACCACAAGGATCAGCCAGTCCCAACCCCCCTGCCATGCCCAGGGACACCCTACCCTAGAACAGGCTGCCCACAGCCTCTGCCAGCCTGGCCAAAAACACCTCCAGGGATCTGGCCCCAAACACCTCCCTGGGCAGCCCATTTCAGGTTCTTACCACTCTCATGCTCAACAACTTATCATAAAGTCATAGAATCATAGAATCAGTTAGGGTTGGAAGGGACCACAAAAATCATCTAGTCCCAACCCCCCTGCCATGCCCAGGGACACCCTACCCTAGAACAGGCTGCCCACAGCCTCTGCCAGCCTGGCCAAAAACACCTCCAGGGATCTGGCCCCAAACACCTCCCTGCAGGGGCAACCCATTCCAGCCTCTCACCACTCTCATGCTCAACAACTTCCTCCTCACCTCCAATCTGAATCTCCCCACCTCCAGCTTTGCTCCATTCCCCCCACTCCTGTCACTCCCTCAGAGCCTCAAAAGTCCCTCCCCAGCTTTTTTGTAGCCCCCTTCAGATCCTGGAAGGCCACAAGAAGGTCCCCTGGGAGCCTCCTCTTCTCCAGCCTGCACAGCCCCAACTCTTTCAGGCTGTCCTCACAGCAGAGGTGCTGCAGCCCTTGTTTAGGTTGGAAGGGACCTCCAAGATCATCCAGTTCCCCCTGGCATGCTCCACATCCTGCTCCTGCCATCCTAACTGTTGTCTTAGACTCAGCCTGGATTTATTCCCCGCTGACCTTACAGGCTTTGATCAATAATTTAGCAACAGATCCCTCCCTGCTTTGTCTAATCTGGTCACCAGGGGCCTTGTCTCTGCCCTCCCACTCCCATCTCATCAATTCCCTTAGTGAAAAGAAAAATCTCATCAGAAAAGTGCTGCCTCTGCCTCCTCTTTTTCTTCTTTAGGCCTCTCTCTTTGGGGTGCTCTCTCCACTTGCGTCTGTCCAGGTTGAAATGTTGTCAGCTAAGCAGTTGCTGGGATGGTCAGAACTGAACCAACCACGGAGGGGGAGGGGGAAATAAAACAGTGTGAGATCCCTGGATGCTCTCTCAGAGCTTCCTGCTGCTCCTTGCTGTGCTGAGTATTTTAACAGCATCCCTTTCACACAGACATGGAGACTCCCAGGACTCCAGGCTCTTGCTCAGTGCTTCTTCCAACATGCACCTTTCTGAGGGCTCTTTTACCAGTTCAGAGCCTAAACCAGTGGAAGCAAAAGTTCTGAGATAGTAGTAAATGCTTCAGGCAAGGCTGGATGAGGCTGTGGGCAACCTGCTCTAGGGTAGGGTGTCCCTGGGCATGACAGNAGGACTCCAGGCTCTTGCTCAGTGCTTCTTCCAACATGCACCTTTCTGAGGGCTCTTTTACCAGTTCAGAGCCTAAACCAGTGGAAGCAAAAGTTCTGAGATAGTAGTAAATGCTTCAGGCAAGGCTGGATGAGGCAGTGGGCAACCTGCTCTAGGGTAGGGTGTCCCTGGGCATGACAGGGGGGCTGGAACTGGCTGATCCTTGTGGTCCCTTCCAACCCTGACTGATTCTATGATTCTATAATTCTGCTGCTTCCCTGAG
Source organism: Psilopogon haemacephalus (assembly GCA_013396835.1). NCBI lineage: Eukaryota > Metazoa > Chordata > Aves > Piciformes > Megalaimidae > Psilopogon > Psilopogon haemacephalus. The sequence continues at coordinate 14,779 of VWZI01001237.1, forward strand.
AGCAAGAGCTTGTGCCTCCCAAGAGCAGCAGCCCCAGCCTCCCCCTCCAGCCTCCCCACCTCCCAGGAGCCAACCCAAAACCCTCCTTAGACCTTTGCAGCCCTCCCTTGGCTCAGGCTGCAAACCACAGCTCACTTCTAGTCCTTTTACTCTTCTCCCAAACCCTCTACACCCCCACCCCACACCCCCAGCCAGCACAAGCCATCCCTCACATCTTCTGGTCCCAGAGTCTTCAAGGGATGCTCCCACACTCGGGGCTGCAGAAGAGGCTCTACCCAAGCCCAAAGGGGCCAGGGCACTCCAAACACCCTCAGTGACAGCCCAGCCAAAGGGGCACAGGGATGCCTCAAATGGAAACGGGGACGGCCCCGAACCAGCCCACCCGTGACAGGCAGCGACGGACCCACTGCTCCCCACCAGCGTGGGAGGGAGGAGAAGGGCTGCAGGGAGGCATCTCCAGGGGGCTACAGGGACCGAAG
>VWZI01001238.1:8595-34886 GCA_013396835.1 Psilopogon haemacephalus
AAGGGAAAACAAGTTCTCTATGGATCAGACATAAAATCAACCTTGGGTTCATTCAGAAAGGTCAGATGAACTTCCTAATGAGCCCTACTTGAGTTTTAAGCTTGTACCAAGAGCTGAAAATAGTCAAATTTCACTCAGTTTCAGGTTTCATTTTACATGTTTCCTGCACTTCTAGACCTCACCATTTTCAATGTATATAATTTAGCTGTTATTCCTGATTTAAAGAGTAGACATAATTTGTATCAGGAGATGGCCAGACTGTTAAATGTCTTCTCCATTACTCAGCTTTGACAAGAACATTTTTTTCTATATTATGCTGAGGTTATTTCAGTTGGATGCAAAATAGAAGTCACAAATATCCATGTGGCAATGCTGTCTCAAGTGAGGCTTGATCCTGAGGGCTCCCCAAAATGGAGGGCCCATGACTTGATGGAGGTCACTTTAGTTGTCAGCAAGTACTGAATATGCTGCTTCAGGTCTCCACCTGCAGGGTGAGACCTTTGTCCCCACTGTCTTCTGCTCCATGCAGCAAAACACAGTGTATTTCGGGCAGCAGCACATCCATCCCCTGAGAGCCTGCAGAGCTACAGAGCTCTGCCTTAATGTGTTATACAAGAGTCTGACCTTATTTTTCCATGGATACCCAAATGGAAAACAGCACAAGAACTTGCACTCACAAGGTGAGAGGGTCATGGTTGTTGGGCAGCATCCCAATCATCCACTCTTGCTGGATGCTGCCATTCTTCCTGGCCCACAAAAAGAAGGAAAAGGCTCAGGGCTCCCTCACTGCTTGTTTCATGCCTTATGACACTTTCTAGTACAACAGCAGGGTGTAAGGCTTCATAATCCATGACAAATGATAAATTCAACAAGAATATTTTTTCCCCTTTCTGAAGACTGTTGCATAGGATCTTATGAGCTGCATCTATTCAGTTTAAACCTGAATAGCAGTTCTGCAGTAGAGAGAGGGTGAAATCAAAACAGCTTCTCCAGATAGCTTCAAGCTGAGCAACAGAGAGGACATGAGTACAACACACAGCAAAATGAGAGACCAAGGCTTACCCAAATGCAGTTTCAGTCCTCCTGCCCAGACTGCAATTGCAAACAAAGCTGTCTTCTGCTTTGTCCCAACAGACTTGCTGCAAGTGCATGAAAGCAGTGCAATCTCTGTCCATGAAGATACTCACAGCTCACCAGGTTGAGGTCCTCAGCAGTCTGGTCTGATTGGGCTGGCTTTGAGCAGGAGATGGGTCCACAGATCCTCCAGAGGTCCCTTCCCACTTCCTTTAATCTCCAACTCTGACATCTTCCATGTTGTTTCGGTTACATGCTTTTTCTGTGGGAAAAAAAAAAAAAAGAAGAAGAAGAAGAAGATGTGGAATGCAAAATGCTCATTATAAGCATATAAATATAGTAAAAATAGGTATATTCTCCCATATAACAAACTCTAGAGTTTAATAGAGAAGAGAAATGTGAACTCTTTTTTTAGCTGAAGCTGTTGTGTCTCTTTTCCACTTGCAAAGATTAGGTAAAAATATTCAAAGTCTCATGTCTACCTTTTTTACTTCTGATCATTTTTAGCTAGCTTAAAACAACTCAGATGTACCATGGGTCTAAAGTTCAGCTCCAACTCAGATATTATTAGGATCAGCTACTGCCTAAGAGTTGTGATACAGAAAAAGTGAAGGAATTGGAGAGAAGAAAATTCCAATTAAAAATAAGAAGTGTAAAGTACAAAGGGAGATTGTGAGATGGTGATGAACAAGCATAGCAGAGACAAGCAGAGGCTGTCAAATAAGCAGCAGGAATGCAAAGAGATGGAGATTTTAATAAAAAAATACATGCTAACTAAAGCCAGACAGAAACTATTGTATTTCTCTCTGGAAACATTTCTACAACAATATGAAATCTTAGGTTGCTGGATTTTGTTTTTTTTTCTAAAGGCTCACTTGTAAAAAAAAAACAGCTTTCATCAAACACAAACATTTTCAGTACAAAAAGGAAAAGAAAACCTTTCCAAGCTTTTTATTTCTCTTTTTTCTTTCTTCTTCTTATTTTTTTTTTATTGTTATTTTAAGAAAGAACAAAGGAAAAATATTAATTATATAACTACAATTACAGCTTTCACTGAAAAAAGTTTCAGACACCTTATGGAGCAATATGCAGGGAGATGGCAGCCTGGGGCAACTTGGATATTGTCAAACCATTATCTTTCCAGCACTGCTATTTCCCATTTGATTGCAAGAATTTTACACGTGCTTAATATTCCTTGGGAGAAAAAACACACCACAAGCAGATTATTAGGGGGAAATAATTTAACATCTAAGAAGGTAATTGCAGAGATCTACAAAGCTACAAATATGAGATTAACCTCCTTCCTTCCGTTCTTTTCCTCCACTCAAAATAATTCTCAGCTTTCACTTGTGTTTTCTGCAGCCATTAATGAAACCTTTCTTCCTATGATACCACCAAATGAGCTCTTCTATACACAGCAGCAAGGGCAAATAATCCATCACCTGACCCCTCAGCAACTCATGAAATGCTCAGCACCAGGCAACCTTACAAAACAACATGCTGACTGCTGTCTTATATATATATATATACATATATATATACATATATATATATTATTTTTAAATTTTTTTTTAAAAGCATAAAGCTGTAGATAGAGATAATGATAGAAATATTGAAGTTATTCCTCTGAAATATTTACGGAAGAGCTATTTTACAAAAGGGAAAATCTCAGGAAACTCCAGGTCACAAAACACTGGTTTATCAAAGGTTCCAACCTTTAATGACTATAAGTAAGCAAACTGGTGTTACCTGGAGTTAAAGGGGATAATTCGGAACTAGCTTCAGCCAGAGTTTCTTGCCTGTACCCCCTATAGTCTGCTCTTCCTACAGCACTAGCTTAAGATTGTGACATTAAGACACAGGAGCCTAAGGGAATACCCAGAGCAAATATATAGATTCTTCTTTCAGTTTCCACAGAATCACAATGTCAGGGGCTGGAAGGGATCACAAAAGATCATGTAGTCTAACCCCCCTGCCAGAGCAGGAGCACCTATACCGAATCACACAGGAATGCATCCAGACAGGTTTTGAATATCTCCAGAGAGGAAGACTCCACAGCCCCCCTGGGTAGCCTGTTCCAGTGTTCTCTCACCCTCATAGTGAGAAAATTCCTCCTCATGTTTAGATTAAACTTCTTATGCCTCATCTTCCACCCATTGCCCCTTGTCCTGTCATCAGGCATCACCAGTAATACACCAAATATGTGCTTCCCACCTTTGCCTGTAAGCCTATTTATGAAAATGGTTGCCAGGATTATTCCTGGATTTAGTTTTGGTTTTTTTCTTCTCATCTGGAGGAAGTCAGCTGGAGAATCTGGTATCCTGTAGTTCTCAAAATACTGGTTTCCAGAATGAAATGCTTCAGGAAATATGACTCTGGGTAGGAGGAAGGAGAGAAGAGGACTTGCTTATTCTCAGCTTCAGCTGAAGTGGCTTCATGATGCCATGCACAGCTCAGGTCTGAATAGACAAAACTGTCCTATCACAGAATCACACCCTCTCTTGTCCAGTCATTTGATATCTCAAGATATTGCCTCTCATTTCCAGCAGGCCTGTGTAGAGATCTACAGTGCCTGTTTGACAGATGAATGTGAAAAAGAAGACAAAACATTGTAGTAGTTCTGATAGAGCCAAAATTCAAATGTGTCGGGGACTTTCCGTGCCAAGTCAATGAATGAACAAACAAACAAACAAACAAACAAATTCTATTTTTCTCTTGTTTTTGTTCAAATGAAATGTTCCTTTTCCATTTTCAGTAAGTTTAACAGAAACAAAAAGGGTAGGAATAAAAGATTAGAGCAGTCATTGCTTTATTCAGCAGTGCAGTGTGAAAAAAAACAAACACAAAGCACAGAAAAGCATCTTTCTCCATCTGATGGGACTGGGGAATATTCAGGTTTCCCCATTTTAGACCCACCACCTCTGCTATAGGGTTTTTATATGTAAGTTAAGGTCAATTTTCACACTGCTCTGCTTTTTACTACACATGAAATGCATGTAGCCAACTTCTTAATAAACTCCATGCAAAAATGATTTAAATATGTTATAGGAAGTGAAACAGTTTCAGCAGGAGAGAGTAAAAGAGATTTGCCCTGGAAAATCTAGAGTAGAAGGATAATTTCAAGCTGATGTGGCAGAGGCAGGCATAAGGTCTGTGTCTTCATAAGTGTGAGTGAATGCCTGGAGCAGCCAGATGGGTTAATATGAGCTCTTCTTTGTCATCCCCCGGTTTAGAAATTGACCTTCTTATTCCTTTATGTAAAAAAACCCCAAATCACCAAACAAACAAAGCCATCAGAAAAACCCCAACAAAACCAAAACAAACCAAACCAAAACACAAACAGAACCCTATCCCCTTTTTGGCTGTTCAGCAGATTTAGTTGTAATTGTTTCATGGCTGTGGTTGATTTCAAGAAACAGTTCATTTACCAAAACATTTATTTTAGCTTCATTCTGAATTATATTCTAAGCTCTTTGAGTCATTGATGGCAATTTTGAGATCCAGGAAAGTCATTGCATAGTGTTACACTAAAACCCTTCAGTTCATCAGTGTCTGCTGACACTACAATGACACAATGAGAAGTGGAAAAGGGTTATGTCTTAGGCTGGTGGTTTGTTTGGGGTTGTTTAGTTGCTTGTTTGGCGGGGGGGAGGGGTGTTGTTCGGTTGTTTGTTTTTTTGGGTTTTTTATTAATTTTAAAAATCAAACTAGACCTCAGAATGGCTTGAGTTGGAAGGGACCTTACAGATCATCTAGTTCCAGCCCCTGCCATGGACAGGGACACTTCTCACTAGAACAAGTTACTCAAATTCTCATTTAGCCCAGATTTAAACACTTCCAGGGATGAAGTAAAAACAACTTCTCTGGGGGACCCATTCCAGTGCCCCACCACCCTCATAGTAAATAACTTCTTCTGATCAAAATCCACCTGTTCTGGTTTAAAATCGTTGCCCCTTCTATCACTAAAAGCTCTTATAAAAAATCCCTCTCCAGTTTTCCTGTAGGTCCCCTTCAGGTACTGGAAGATTGCTGTAAGTTCTGTCTTGAGCCTTCACTTCTCCAGGCTGAACAGACACTGCTGGCTCTGCTCACAGCACTTTGGTCTTTAATGACTTTTTCTGGAAGTCAAACATGGTAATAATTGCAGAAAAGGTTCTGCTGGATATTCAGACTAGAAGGCCAAACACATCTTTTGCTCCATCAAGAGAAATGTGTCCAGCAGATCGAGACAAGTGATTCTGCCACTTTTCGCTGGTAAGACCTCACTTGGAGCTCTGGGGCCCTCATCACAAAAAGGACATGGACTTGATGGAGTGGGCCACAAAATGATCACAGGGCTGGAACACCTCTCTCATGAGGGTAGGCTGAGGGAGATTGGGTTGTTCAGACTGGAGAAGAGAAGGCTCCAGGGAAACCTTATAACTGCCTCCCAGTACCTGTAAGGGACACATAAGAAAGGTAGAAAGGGACTGATTACCAAGGTCTGTAGTGATAGAAGGAGGGGAAATGGCTTTTAATTGGATAAGAGGAGACTGAAGTTGGATGTTAGGAGAAAGTTGAAGTTGGATGTTAGGAGAAAGTTCTTACCATGAGGGTGGTGGAACACTGGAACAGGTTGCCCAGAAAGCTCCTTGAGACTCCATCCTTGAAGATATTCAAGGTCAGGCTCAAAAGGGCTCTGAGAAACTTGAACTAATGGAGAATGTCCCTGCTGACTGCAATGGGGGTTGGACTAGATGACCTTTGGAGTTCCTTTCCAACTTAAACGATTCTATTATTCTATGATTCTGAATAAATGAAGAACCTTTCAAAAAAACCTGTCGGTGAAAATTAAAGTGTCATCTTCCATAGTGTCCATACTCTGTGCTTTCTAAATGTGCTGTATCCAAACTGCAGTAGAAACTTTGTAAAGAACAGAGTGTTTAATGTGACCAAACCTGGTCACGTTAAATTACGTCATCCTCAAGATCTGATTTTCTGCAATCTACATCTTTAAATCTCCAGAAATACAGCAGGAAAGAAGGTCTGTGACGAACTTTGATGTAAATCCATATGTTCTTTTTTTTTTTTTTTTTTTATTTTCCCACACGAGTCAAATTAGAAGTCATTAAGCAGTGGTTTTGCATACACAGAAATACAGCAAGATGCTGAGCTGTAGTGTAAGCTCACACGCAATTGCTGTACAGGGAGTAATTGAATCGACAAAAGCTGCTTGCATGACCCAGCCAGCATATGCAAGGACATCATCTGAATTTTGAGGATGAAAGGTGGGTGACCAAGAATGACAGTCCCATGCAGGTGGAGCAGAGCAAGCTTCAGGCATCTGCAGTATCAGTGCCTCCCAAATCTAATTTCAAGCAGAGAATTCCTTGGAAAAGAAAAGAGGATTTCATTTTGCAGGACTCAAGTAGTCCCTGAGCTCCTTACTGATACTGGCAAGCAGGCTGAAATATTGCCAGTAGATTTTTTAGCTTGGTTTCTAAGGAAACAGGGCTTTTGTATCACAAAGGAGTGAGTGTGTGTTAGCCTCTCCAATGCCCTGCACATCCAATAGCTTTTAAGTTCATTGACAGATTTCAAACCAACTTTGCTGAAGGTGCTGAAGGTACAGTATTCTTACAAGTGTCATGGCAATAGGTGATCACAAAGTCTGCACTGTTTCTTCTGCCATTGAGAAAAAGGCTAACAAATGTACTCTTCCCAGACCTTAAGGAATCCAAGATACTGGATGCTATACTTCAAAGATTCATAGAATCACAGAAACAAAGCATGTTTTCAGTTAGAAAGGACCTCTAAGATCATTTAGTCCAACTGTCAACCTAAGGCCACCATGGCCATTGAACCATGTCACATGTTTCTTGAACACCTCCACGGAAAATGACTCCACCACCTCACTGGGCAACTTATTCCAATGACTGACCACTCTGTTCATAAAGATATTTTTTCTAACATCCAATATAAACCTCCTCTGGTACAATTTCAGGCCCTTTCTGCACATTCTATCACCAGATATTAGGAAGAACAGACTGACCCTCACCTCACTCCAAACTGCTTTTAGGAAGTTGTAGAGCACAATGATGTCTTCCCTCATCCTTCTCTTCTCCAGATAAAACAATTTATTTCAGTAGAAGAATTTTTCTTATAATCCAGTCTGGACTAGGGATCATGGATCTGGTTGTTTTACCTTGTTGAAGCACTCCACAACAACCACTGGAATAAGCCCCTTCTAACAGCTGCTGAACCCAGACTGAATATGAACTGATGCTGGGAAGTGATTATAGGCATGAACTTGATAATGCCCTGCCTTGTCTAGTGCATCATGGTTGTTGCAAGGAGCAGGGGAGGTAAGCATGTATTTGAGTCTCAGCTGAGTGGGCTTAGGGCTATTAGACTCTCTCACTTGGGAGCACATGTATTATTTGACCAAAACACCCAAAAATCCCCATACCTGCTTGCTTTTATTGTTGCTTTTCATGTCAATGCTGACTCTGCTCTCTAAATGTATCCAGAGAGTGTCTCTAGGAGAGAGGGAATCGAGGGCGCCAATGAAGCAGAGATGTGCTTAATGCAGACACCATTAATAAATCACTGATAGTTAAGATATAGATTGGGTGATGGGTGGCAGATGGGAAGGAGGAATGTCAAATTGCTTTTCTCATATAGATTATTGGATTAACAAGGAAGCAGCGGGCATGTGGCAAACCAATGTAACAAATTACTATCATAAAAAAAAAAAAAAAAAGAGCTTGTGGCAGGCTGGTAATAATGCCATGTCGGCCATTAGCTCTCTGGAGAGGTACTTAGAGCCCAACATCCGTCTTCTGGAAAAGAGACGGCCACTGGAACACCAGAGCAAAGAAGGCCCCCATTTACTTCTCCTTCCCCCTCCCCCTGCCTCCGACTCCAGAGCTCGTGCTGATGAAGCGGGGTGGCCAACAGCAGCTGCAGTGAATGATTGCTGTAGCTTTTAATAAGTGCTGTTAATTATTCCCCCTCTACCTTAGACCAGACTTATGCTCTCCCCTACACCAGAGCACACAGTCTCGGTGTGAGATTAGCGGACAAACAACAAATTGTTGACCTGACTGCTCTCAAGTCCACATCCTGCTCCATCTAGTCACAAAATCACAGATTGCCAGACTGCATTGCATTGGAAGGGACCCTCAAAGGTAATTTCCAAACTCCCCTGCCATGAGCACCTACATCAGGCTGCCCAGGGCCACATCAAGTCTGATCTTGAATGTCTCCAGAGACAGGGCTGCAACCACATGCCAAGGCATGAAGAATTTCCATGTTATGTCCAACCTAAATCTACCCTTCTCCAGTTTAAAACCATTGCCCCTCTTCTATTGCTACATGCCCTTCTAAATAATCCTTCTCCAGTCTTCTTGTAGCTCCCTGTCAGTTATCGAAATCCTGCTATAAGGTCTCCCCAGAGCCTTCTCTTCTCCTGGCTGAAAAGCCCCAATTATTTCAATCTGTCTTCATAGGAGAGTGACTAAAAATCCCTTTTTGCCTCAAATGGAAACAGATCAAGTCTTAATTTTTGTGTTGTTCCAGCTGCCAACCATATGCACCTACCTACATTACAGTACATACTAATATTGTGCTACAGATAATGCACTCTGATACACATTGAGTGTATCAAAATAAATCTCAGGATGGTTTAAGTTCCTCCTGTCAGTGTCCCCATTGCCTGCTACCAGGAACTCAGTATGCCTGTATGCAGGGAGCTGATGGAGCAGGAGAAAAACAGACTACCGCTGTTATGAAAATAATATGGTATATCTTTTAAGATTAATAAATTAAGTAATGGTCCAGCTGTGAAAATTCTCTCCAGAGGAAAGAAGAAATACATTCCATAGCACCATATAGTCCAGCTCAGCCCAGTTTCTGTTTTGGTCACTAGTTTGGTATCTATGGGGTTTAGTTACTTGGCCTCATATATTTCCAATTCAGTTGAGGCTGAATAAAATTGTGCTTTTCTTCTACCTCCCAAGCATGTTTCCATGTTCTATTTTCAGACACTCTGTGTTGATATGGAGGCTGCACTCCTCTCTGTTTAACTCCTCTCCCCTCAACTTCACAGCTGCTCCAGCCCAGCAGAGCTCACGAACCTTAGACTTGCTCCAAAGTCTGCATGCATGAAAAAACCAGAAATGGGTACCCAAAGTTTGAGTATTTTTCTTATTAGCCTTAAACCCACTAGAGCTATACAGCTGGTATAAAATGAAGGGAAGCCTTCCTCTCCCTTGAGAGTCTTTTTGTTGAGAGCTGGGATGGTCATTGCAGCAGAAGGCAGTCACTGACCACTCTAAGTGCTTGCCACCACTGAGGCCTGAAAGTTCCTACAGGGCAGCTGCCTGGAGCACAGGCAGCAAGGTGTGCCTGGCGTGTTGCACAGCAAAGCCTACCTGCTGCATTAAATCATAGATAAGCAGGCAATCAAATGTGCTAAACAGCCTAGTGAAGATTGCCCAGGTAATATGTAACTTGGTGGTGGTTCTTTCTGCACACTTTGCTCCTTTTGCTTAACATGTGTGATGAACCAGGGTTTTGGAAGACCTAGGTGCAGATACCTTCCTGTGGCATCTTCCTGATACCTCAGCATTGTTCCCTCTCTATTCCATCCCTGGGCCTCCATCTTTGCTTCCTTTTCGCTGACCTGATCTCAGCCTTCCCTTCTCTTCCCCATCAAGCCCCCAAAAAGGTCCAAGTCCCTTGGTCTCCACCTCATTTCATTCCACTTCTCCTTTGAGCCAGGCCCTTTGTCCAGTCAGTCAAGTTCTGTAAAAGCCTTATAATTTCATTTAGCTGCTGATCCTACAGCTCCAGGCTGATTTTGGCCAGAAGCCTTGGAGTGTAGGACAAAGAAGGGCCAGAGAAAGAAACACCAGAAAATATAAAGAGGGTGGTTTTCTACTTTCAGCTGTCAACCACCACATTAGAAAAACCACTGGCGCTGTTGGTCCTCAAAGGTAATTTTCTTGAAGAGGCCAAAAACAAACCAAGCTGTGGAGAGCACAAGGTCACAGGCAGACCAGAAAAGGGCACCAAGTGCCTTGTTGGTGCCACTAAAATCGCATACCGGATCTGTGAACAAACACCTTCTGCTCCCAGGGTTGTTACCTGGTGCTTCCTGCATGCCCAGAATTAAACCCCATGAAAATGGTGTGTGTGTTCTTGTGTGTGCCTCTGTGCACATGTATGCTAACGTCTCAGGACTGGTAGCACTGGGCTAGAGCTGTCATTACAGCCATGCCACAACCTACCACAGGCGCCAAGGGCTACAGCTCTCCATGGAAACTCTGATTCCTGTGAAATGGGATCTTAGTTTGGTTTTGTTTTAGAAGAAAGCCACAGAAACTAACCAAGGGGTCAGAAAGCTGGATAAAAAGCTTTCATAAAGCAAGGACACCAGCATCCTTTCACACAGACTACTCCTGGTCCTACTCCCCAAACAGTCATGCTGGCTTTTAGAATTTGTTTCTGGAGACACAAGTTATTTGTGTTTGCCACCCACCTCTGTGACCACACGCACCTCCGTTGCTGTCTCCTCTTTGTCAGTTAAAAAAAAAAAAAGGATGGCAGTTTCCTCACCTACACATCCTTTCCTATATAATTTCTCTTGGGCAGATGAATAGAAATGGTGGAAGTGGTTTAAATGTACAGTGGAAAAGCTGTCTGCTCATCATATGCTTAAGACAAAAAAATAGTACTACCACTCCCTGATTATTCAGAGAGCATTCTAACTTCATGTATACTTCTGTGTAGAACGGCTTCAGGAATGACAGAATCTGGATCCCAGGCTGCATCAAGAGGAATGCAGCCATCAGGTCTAGGTTCTTCCCATTTACTCAGCTCTTGTAATACCTCATCTCAAATACTGCATCCAGTTCTGGTGATAAAAAGGACATCAAATTGTTGAAATTAGTCCAGAAAAGGGCCACAAAGAAGATCCAAGGACTCCAGCACCTCTGCTTTGAGGATAGGCTGAGGGAACTGGGGTTGTTCATCCTGGAGAAGATTCCAGGGGAACCTTATAGCTGTCTTCCAGTACTTGAAGGAAACCTACAGGAAGGCTGGACAGTGGAAGGCTGGAGAGTGACTTTTCTTAAGGGTATTTAGTGATAGGACAAGGGGGAACGGTTTCAAGCTGAGGGACAGTAGGTCCCTTAATCTTAGGATTAAGTTCTTCAGTATAAGGGTGCTGAGACTCTAGGATGCCCAGAGAGATTGCGAATGCCCCCTTCGTGAAGGTGTTTAAGGCCAAGTTGGATGAGGCCTTGAGCAACAAAATCACAGGATCACAGGACATCAGAGGTTGGAAGAGACCCAAAGAGGTCATTGAGTCTAACTCCCCTGCCAGAGCAGGACCATAATCTAGCTCAGGTCACAGAGAAATGCATCCAGACAGGTCTTGAATGTCTCCAGAGAATGAGACTCCACAACCTCTCTGAGGAGTCTGTTCCAGTGCTCCGTGACACTTACAGTAAAGAAGTTCCCCCTTGTGTTGAGGTGGAACCTCCTGTGCTGCAACTTACATTCATTGGTCCTTGTCCTATCACAGGCAGCAAGTGAGAAGAGTCTGTTCCCCACCTCCTGACACCCAGCCCTCAGTTATAAACATTTATTAAATCCCCTCTCAGTCTTCTCCAGACTAAAAAGCCCCAGGTCCCTCAGCCTCTCCTCATAAGGCAGTGCTCCACTCCCCTAACCATCCTTGTAGCCCTCAGCAGGACCCTCTCCAGCAGATCCCTGTCCCTCTTAAACTGAGGAGCCCAAAACTGAACACAGTACTCAAGATGGAGTCTCACCAGGGCTGAGTAGAGGCAAAGAGGTACCTCCCTTGATCTGCTGGACACACTCTTCCTAATACACCCCAGGATCCCATTGGCCTTCTTGGCCACAAGGGCACATTGCTGTCCCATGGATAACTTGTTATCCACCAGCACTCCCAGGTCCCTCTCCACATGGCTGCTCTCCAGCAGATCACCTCCCAGCCTGTGCTGGTGCAGTTTATTATTCCTCCCCAGGTGCAGGACTCTGCATTTGTCCTTGTTGAACCTCATCTGGTTCCTCTGTGCCCAGCTCTCCAGTCTGTCTAAGTCTCCCTGGATGGCCACACAGCCTTCAGCCAAGCCTCCCAGTTTGGTGTCATCAGCAAACTTGCTGAGCAGACTCTGTCTGTCTGTCCTCTCATCAATGTGATTGCTGAAGATGCTGAACAGCACCAGACGCAGCACTGATTCCTGGGGGACTCCACCAATTACAGTGCTCCAGCTGGACTTGGCACCATTGATCACCACTCTTTGAACTCTATCTCGTAACTAATTCCTAATCCACCTCACTGTAGTTGAGAGGCTTCCAAAGCATGGCTCTGGCCTGGCTTTCTGACTATCCTGTAATAACAGAAAGTGATAAGTCTAACTGAGTTCCACGCAACATTTCACAGCTTAATTTGTGGAATTGGTGCCAATACCACTTTTTTTAGGGAGAGCTGTAATAATAAACTTTGAATTTCCATTTTCCTGTCCAGCGCATCTGGGTAAACTTCACGTCCAGTCTGTCCAAACATCTGCACATCTGCAAAGAGCTGGGCACTTCCATTTCCCTGTCCTGTGCAACAGACTTGTAGGCCAGTGTGATGTTACCCAGCACAGCAATGAAATCACAGGACTAGGTGCTGTCAGCAACAAACATCAGGCTGTGGCGCAAGTTGTTCAAGTGCCAAACTGCTAAACTAGACCTGATGTGAAGGAAGAAAAAAATCCAGATCCCTAGAAGATTCAGAATACATCCCAATTCTATTCTCCATAGGAAGCATGGATATGGATACGGATACGGATACGGATACGGATATGGATATGGATATGGATATGGATATGGATATGGATATGGCTATGGAGAGACTGAGGGAGATGGGACTGTTTAGCCTGAAGATGAAACTGAAAGGAGACCTTTATTGCTTCTATGGCTATCTGAAAGTAGATTGTAATGAGGCCAGTGCTTGTCTCTTCTCCCAAGTAAGTAATGACAGGACTTGAGGTAATGGCCTCCAGCCGTGCCAGAAGAAATTTAGATTGGATATTACGAAGAATTTCTATATTGAAAGAGTGGTCAGGCGTTGTAACTGGCTGTCCAGTGAAGTGATGATGTCACCATCCCCATCCCTAGAAGTATTCAAAAGATTAATAGATGTGACACTTTGGCACATAGTCATGTATTAGGTTGGACTTGATGATTTCAGAGGTCTTTTACAACCTTCATGATTCTATGTTTTTGTATTTGTCAAAAGAAATGTCTCTGCTTTGATGCCCAAAACCTTAACACAAAGACTGTCTGTGCAGCATATGGACTTCTGAGTTACAGACCAGTGCAACATGGCCCATTTATGACACAGATCATCAGACATTACATGGGAAGCAGCAAGGGTCACTATAAGCATCTGATTTGTGAGATTAAATAAAATATGTCTACCAAGCCAGTGAAATGCCTATAAAGATATGAAACATGCCAAGTGCCTAAAAAGTCTGTCTCCTAACACACAAGCAGGGTTCGAATACAGACTTAACAGAAGCATCTAGGGGAAAAGAAATAATTCCAAACTTCTCTAAGCATCCTTTAGAAGCAATTTGTCCATCTATAGATCATGGACTGTCTTTTCCCTCTCATGCCACTGGGGCAGGTGGCTCCAGACCAAAGGATCTTCTCCATATCTGTTAAACCTGCAGGATTTGAACCGTATAGATCTTTGTGCAGAGAGCTAATTTCTTGAATTATATCTGTTAATTAACTAGATGCCAACTGGAGAGTACAGGTGTTTGGCACTTTCATGAGCCACACACCACAGAGTCAGCAGCTGCTGTTATATTACCTGAAAGTGCCAGATGTTCCTCACTTGTAACCCAGCACAGAGGACTGTACTGAGGATGACCCAAATACTATGACTGTCTCTGCTACAACAAGATTTTGGCCAGTCTTAGCTGTGGAGAAGGCTCAAGTCTCAAGCTGATGTGCCCCAGCAGATCTAACCATCAGATTGTGGATACTGCAGTCCCAGCTGTGTTTCTGTGTGAGGTCTGTGCAGACAGCCCAGGGGCACTTGTTTCAGCATATCAGCTCCTGTGGTGCTTGTAAGCCCAGGGAAAAGCAGTCAGGAAAGAATCATAGAATGCATTGGGTTAGAAAGGACTCCCAAAGACCACCTTGTCGAATTCCCCTGCAGTAATGAGGGACATCTCCAACTATATTAGGTTGCAGAGGGCCCCATCAATTTTGACCTTTAAAGTCTCCAGGGATGGGGCCTTCACCACCTCTCTGAGCAACATGTTCCAATATTCACTACCCTCATTGTGAAGAATTTTCTTCTGGTGTCCAACCTAAATCTACCCTGCTCTAGTTTAAAACCATTGCTCCTCGTCTTGTCACTACATGTCCTCCTGAACAGTTCCTCCTCAGCTTTCTCGTAGGTCCTCTTCAGATATTGAAATGCTGCTATAAAGTCTCCCTAGAGCATTTTCCAGACCAAACAACCCCAACTCTCCCAGCCTGTCTTCATAGCAGAGGTGCTCCAGTTCTCTGATCATTTTCATGGCCCTCCTCTGGACCCACTCCAGCATGTTCATGTCCTTTCTGTGTTGAGGACTACAGAGTTGGACATATTACTCATGGGATGGATGTAAATACCACAGCCCTGGTAGTTTCATGAGCAGCCAGGGATGCCTTCAGGTGAAAAAAATATTCAAGTTTTAACACCAGTAGCCTCCTTTCTCTGAGTGCCTCCCTCCATTTCCCCTTCTATATTGCCTGCTTTAGTTTGGTCTGTGGCAGAGGATCTATCTGTGGGCAGGACACAGCTGCTGGGGACTGTGAACTGGATACTGCCCTGAATTTATTCTCACTGCTATATCTCAGGCCACCAGTTATCTTCAGTCACAGCTTTAAGAGGAATGATCTTAAACATGGTATAGCAGAGATTATTGAAGATGCCCATTGCCCATTCATGGCCATAAGACAGCTACAACCACAGCTGAGAAGAAACAGAGCTGAGACTCCAAGAGGATACTCGGTGAGCATCCAGGCTTGCTATTTCAAGGGAGGCTGAAGAAAATAACCTCTGCAGCTCTCATGAAAAAAAAATCCATACCTCCTGCCGGGGATGAGATCTGTCATGAACCCAGTGAGTTCATCTGCAGGAGGCTACAGAGTGCCTGATGCAGACACAGCGCTGACAGAACAGCAGGGTTCACTGGTGAGGCCACTGGAGCTGTGAACAACCAGCAAGGTCTCCTTCCCCCCACTACCCCAGAAGCTGATTAGCATGCTCCAGAAAGGTGTTGTATGGTCAAGATATCTGTAAGGCTCACTGCCAGCTTTTTGCCAAAGCAGTGGTTTTTTTGTGATGTGAGTTACTGCTTTCTTCTAGTAATTATTGATAATGCTCTTGGATGAGTTACAGATGTTTAAAAATGAATTAGATTGTATGTGTGTCTGTCTCTTCTGTCCCCTTTCTGTTTCTCCACCACAGGATCTCTGGCTTTGAAATGTTGATACATATTCATTACAGCTTCTCTGACTTGAAAGGCATAGCTAAAGGGAGAGCTCAGATCAACAAGGATGCGAAAGCAGCAATGAAAGCAGGATACGTGGCTGTAAGCACAGTGAGTAAGCAGCATTTGAGCAGTTAGCACAGGGAACAGGCTAAGAGGAGATCTGAATCCTGGTCCCAGTTCTGCAGCTATCCCAGATGGACAAGACTTTGTGCCTTAGCTCCCTCAGCCACACAATTGATGCAAATGTGCTTACCTGTGCTCTGAAGCATTATGATGTATAAATACAAACTCGAACTGGTGGCAAATGAATCCAGCTGTCACCCTTCCTGTCATTTCCAGCTGTCAAAGCAATGAATTCAAGGAGAAATTCTTTGGAGGAGAGGGGGAGGTGGGAGCCCTGAGCAGGTATCAAAACCACAGGTGAAAGCACACTCAGCCCATAGTGCTAAGAGCAGAATCTGAGTGGCATGTGGAGAGTATCAGTTTTGGACAGTCATACATGCACATGCACATGCGTGTTGTGTGTACACAGAGCAAGTTTTGTTCTGTCTTATTTTGAAGAGTTCCCAACACAAAAGTTAACACAATAAAGAAAGAAACTTTGGATGGATCTTCCATGCTTATTCCTATAAGCTGGGATTTAGTAAGATAACACATATGAATCGTAGAACTGTTGACATTAGAAGACGACTTTGAGATCATCAAGTCCAACCACTCACCTAGAGCTCACAATCCCACTACTACTGGTAAGCTGCTACAACTAAACCATGTCCCTAAGCACCACAGCCATGCATCTTTTAAATACCTCCAGGGATGGTGACTCCACTGCCTCTCTGGGCAAACTGTTCCAGCGCCTGATAAACCTTTCTTTGAAGACATTTTTCCTAATAAACAACCCAAACCTACCCTGGCACAACTTGAGGCCATTTTCTCTTGTCCTGTCACTTGTTGCATGCAAGAAGAGACCAATTTCCATCTTGCTCCAGCCTCTTTTGTGGTAGTTTTAGAGGGTGGTGAGGTCCAGGTGGCCTGCCTGTCTGAAGACTGAACAACTCCAGCTCCCTCAGTTGTTCCTCATATGAGTCGTGTTTAAGACCCTTCACCAGCTAAGTTCTCTTACTTGGACATGCCCCAGCACCTCAATGTCCTGAAGATGAAAGATGAGCTTGTGTTTTTTCGGGGCATTGCAAGATTGCAAGTGTGAAGAGAGAAGGAAACACTCCTGTCTGCCTCTTTTCTCTTTTTTCTGCTGCAGCTCCTTCCCTGTATTTCTTTAATGTGAAGTTGAGTCTAACACTAGAAGGCATTTGGCTAGTGGCCTCCATCTAAGTCAAGAAAGAAAATTACATTGGGTAGGACTACAGTCATTAATCTAGAAAAATCCTTCATAGCTGAATTTTAATCAGAACTACTGAGAAATTTAGGGGTTTAGCAAGCTGGCTTTTTTTTTGTTTGTTTTGTTTTTTTGTTTTTTGTTTTTAATAAAATCAATGCAGCTGAAAAATTCCAAGCAGGCGTGGCAGTGACATCTGAGAAGTTCTGCCTCTTTCTGGCACATCTTCAGAATGTAAAGCAGTTGAATATGGGACACATGCAAGCCCTTGTGTGAAAGCGCATTCACCTGTTAACTCTAGAGCACCCCTGCAGAGACGAGCTTGGGGTGCTGGTAGATGAGGTTCTTGGCGTGGGCCAGTCGTATGCTGGCAGCCCAAAAAGCCACCCATGTCCTAGGCTGCATCAAAAGATGTGTGGCCATCAGGTCAAAGGAGTAATTCTGCCCCTCTGCTCTTGTGAGACCTCACCTGGAGTACTACATTGAGCTCTGGAGCCCTGAACACAAAGAAGACATGGGTCTGTTGTAGAGGGTCCAGAGGATGGCCACAAATATGATCAGAGGACTGAAGCACCTCTCCTATGAGGATGGGCTGAGGGATTTGGGTCTCTTCAGCCTGGAGAAGTAAGGGCTCTGGAGATAACTTATAGCAGCCTTCCAGTACCTGAAGGGGGCTACAGGAAATCAGGAGAGGGACTCTGTATAAGGCACTGTGGTAACAGGACAAGGGGCAATGGTTTTAAACTACGGCAGGGTAGATTTAGATTACACGCTAGGAAGAAGTCCTTTACTATGAGGGTGGTGAGACACTGGAATGATTTGCCCAGGGAAGCTGTGGATGCCTCATTCCTGGAAGAGTTTAAATCCAGGCTGGATGAGGCTTTGAGCAACCTATTCTGTGAGAGGTGTCCCTGTCTATGGCAGGGTGGGGTTGGAACTAGATGATCTTTCCAACTTAAGCCAGTTGTATGATACTCGTTTTCCAATGAAGACACCACCTGCAATTTCCCCCTTTCTTCTCTTTATCCTTTTGTTAAATACAAGGCTGGTGAAAAGTTTCAAATTAATGGCAACAAGCATCATCACAGAGCAGGCTGAGCACCAGCAATGCTTGAATAAGCTTTTTTTTTTTCTTTCTTTCTTTCTTACAGCTCCTGATGCTAATGTGTCTCTGATAATATCCCTAGAGATGAGAGAGTGGTTTGCAGCTTTTTCACTTCCTAGCCTCTCTGCCAGGCTTGCCAGAGAAAGAGTGAGACAGTTTCTAGTAGCAGTGGTATTTCTGACATTCACTGATGGAGTAGGAACTGGACTGGGACTAAGTTCATTTCCTATCGGCTGACAGCCAGTCAGCACACGATAGAAATTTTCAGTCCCTGCTGGTGTGGGCTGGATTCATATTGGCAAACTCTACATGTAAAGGCTGTCTAACCCATTACTAGCTTGTCAATGCCAAGACATTTCCCCATCTCCTGTAAGTATTCATTTTATAGTCTCTATGATGAATAGCCCTGGTACAAAATAGATGGGGACAAAAAGGTACCAAAAATGGGAAAAGCATATGCAGGAAGAAAGCAGAGCTCTTTGTTTCTTGAGGCACAAAGATTCATCTCTGAACTCCAGAATACACAGGGTAGACAGTGGATACAACTGGTTTCATAAAGGAGACCTTCTTTTGTCACCTTCATAAAGGTCACATCTGGAACATAGGCTTTAACCACTCTGTACAAAGAAGGATGGAAAGCAGGTTGCCAGGAACTCTGACTGGCACCAGTCCCCAGGAGTGATCTGTGAAGATGAGTAGACTTGGGACTTGCCCCTAGGGCACCCAGAAGGAAGGTCATGTAGTAAATGATTCTTAGACAAGCAAACCGTCTGCTACAAAAGCACCTGGGCTAAGCACTTAGCCAATGAAAGTTCAGAGTATGAAATAATACTGTGATTCACCTTATAAGTACCCAGCAACCCTGAGGGAGGACATAATGGAAAACCCAATAAACCTATGACATTGTAGAAATCATGTGTCAACCCCCAGCTCTGCTTTCTTTTGGGTTTCTCTTGGAGATTTTCCTCTTCTCTTGTCCTGCAGCTTCCTCTTCCCAGGGTAGAGTCAAAATACTGACTTGTCAAGATGAGCACGCAGAAGACACAGGCCAGACACTTGGCAGCATGAGCTACCTTAGTGCCATGGGGCAAATGGCTCTGTCCCAGTTTCTTACAAGAAGAGAGCATGGCCCAAGTGTGACATTAGCTAAACTATGAAATTTGTTTCTTAATTAACACATATTCAATACTGAAGTGAGTGGTGAAGGGCTGCTCCTTAAGCTATTCAAGAGGCAGCAGGTAGAGTGAAGGAAGAGTGGTTTGGAGAGTCAGCCCTGCTACCTGAAGAGATGCCTTAGGACAGCACCATCTTGGTTTCCTCCACACGAGGCAGAGAATATGTATTCAGGAACCGTTTTGTGAAAATTACTAACTATGCTTCGAGTGTTACTACAGATACTCCTTAGTGAGGTCATGCTTGTGGCAGCTGATGTTCCTTCACAAACCATTAGAAGTAAATCATTGAATGCTTTGGGTTGGAAGGAACCTTAAAGATCATCTAGTTCAAATGCCCTTGCCAAGGGTAGGAACACTTGTCACTAGAACAAGTCGCTCAAGGCCTTGTCCAGCCTGGCCTTGAGCACTTCCAGGAAGGGGGCATCCATGGCCTCCCTGGGCAACCTGTTCCAGTGTCTAATCACCCTTGCTGTAATCAGTGTTTCTGACTTACAGCAGCAAAGATAAATCTAGTTGATGACAGAGCTTTACTGTGGCTTTTATCAATGTCTTTTTCCAATATAAGGAGACCATCAGAAAGATATCGGTAGTGGTTTTGGGGAAGCTGGATATTGGTGTTTGAAATTAATAGCAGGAGAGCCTCCATTCACATTTCCTGGTGTGAGGCACCAGAAGAGGCTTAGACACAAGGACTGTGGTACTCAAGACACCAGTGTATGTGCTCTTTACTATCAACTGTATCATCTTCACCAAGTTATTTTCTGACAGTAGATTAAAATCTATGTGAGTTGCGTGTTCCCTTTTTCTAACATGCCACCTGATCTCACACTGCCCATGTCTGTCTCATTTGTCCACATCTGTCCAAGGCCCAAACCACTGGGGAATCAGAGAATCATAGAACAGTTAAGGTTGGAAGAGAGCTTTGGGATCACCTAGAGTTTGCATCCCCACTGCTACTGCTAAGCCACTACTATTAAACTACCTCCTTAAGCACCAGATCCATATGTCTTTTAAATACCTTCAGGGATGATAACTCTACCACCTCCCTGGGCAACCTGTTTCAATGCCTGATAACCCATTCTGGTAAGTAATTTTTCCTAATATCTAACCCAAATCTCCCTTAGCCCAACTTGAAGCTCTTTTATGTTGTCATGTCTCTTGTTGCATGTCAGAAGAGAGCAGCCCCTGCAAAACAGTAGTTTGGGTAAACAAACTAAAACCTGTAGCATGTAGAATGGAAGGGAATATGTAAGGGAGAGGGTTAGAGGTTCCTGTGGTTTCACCCAGGAGATGATAGCTGAGTGGCATGCCAAGCATGACAGCTGCAGTATAGATCATGATTTTCCAGACCCTAAAAGACCAGTGTGGTATAGGTCAAGGCAAATACAGACCCCCCCTAGAAGGTGGTGCAGGGTACCAGAAGATTTAATTCAGACTTAAGACCACCATGTGATTCTTCACTGACACTGGGAGAGGTTGGAACATTAAGGTGAGGGGGGTGTACTCCAGGCCATTAGGAACAGGGTTAGTAAGCACAGGCAAGTAACTAAAGGATCTAGTTGCAATGAGTGCTGTCAAGGAGAAGTGGCATGGGAAGCAGTGAAATAAATCTATCTGAAAGGCGTTCATTACCCACACCAGAGTGCATGAATATGCCAGAGCTGGGATATGTGCTGCTGGCTGCCTTCCCAAGCTAATGCATAGGGCAAAAGGGAAATCTATTTTCCTGAGATTTTGACAAGGGAAGACAAAGTGAACACCTAATTTTCCTGAGAAGAAAGAGTATACTCTGTTTTTTCTACCCGCTCAAAAAGCCACAGAAACAGAAAAGATAGTGTTTTCCCTTAGACAATATCTCTTCCTTCTTTCACTGCCCATGTGAGTCTTTGGTAGGCTGCTTTAGAGACTCATAAACCTGTGCTGAGAGACCAAATCCTCCACTGCTTCTTTCTGACAGCACCTTGATTCAACTGCGCAAGAGAAGAGGAAGTATCTGAGTTTGATTTGCCTTCAGCCAATGAAGTTGAGTGATGTCTCTTACTTTGTTCATTGTTTAGGTGCATGCAAGCTGTCACTTCTCCCAGGCCTCAAGCTGCAACAATTTTGTCCCTGCTGGCAAGGGCTGTACCCTCAAAGTGCTAGAAGACTACTCCAGACTCATCTGCAGGTCCCTCCTACCATTCCATTTCCTTCATAGGGAAAATGGCTTCACTGGCCAGGAAGCAGTCTGTAGGGATAGCTGTAGTCACAAGCATTCCCCATGATTAATGTGCATTATCCCTGTGATTGCAGCTACCTGATGGAAGTGAGTTTCCCTGGCTGTTTCAGACTTCAGTCTGATGCATGAGGGAGCCTTTAAGCTATGCTTGCAGCTCTCCTTCTTCATAATCCAATACAAGTCTCCTTCCTTTTCTTCTCTGGGGAGGATCAGAAAGCTAAGCTGTTAAGTTATCTGTCTTTAATTCATCCATATATGTAGCAGCTGTTTCTCTGAATTGCAAACCAAGATCAATTCTCATTACACTGAAGAGAAAATATAGGGGTTCATTCCTATTCTCACTTTTAAAATCAGATGCAATGAATTCTTATATTGACCATCTCTGATCAAGAAAGACTTCAGCAAAGAAGCAGAGGAACATGTCTGTCTATATCCAGAGTGTGTGTGTGTATGCACACAGACTGCCTCTGAAAAATAAAATCCTTCTGTATGCTTATTTTTCTCTTTGAGTTTCCAGGACAACCATGGTTTCACTCAGTGCTGTCCCCATATAACTTCTTGATCCTCTCTTTCAGAGGTGGCTTTATAAGGGCACTTTTTAACCAATTTTCTATATGCTTCCAATGACCCACACTGAATAGTCAGTGAACACCAGAACACAGAGAAGTAAGCCCAGAACAAGCTGTGAAGTGACCCTGAGAAGAGCATCAGCAGCTCTGGCATAATGGCCTCATGCATATATGATTCCTCTGGGTTTCATGTGGAGACACTTATCCCATTTACTTTATCAAATAAACTACCTCATTTGGATATAGAAGTATATTCATAGACAGGTACTGTTCTATCACCCCTTATCCTGGCATACCTCCTATCTAGGATAACTTTTCTGCACCTGTATCTAAAGGTATTCAGAGGCATGAGCTCTTACTAACTTTGTACTCTTGGAGGCATCAGATAGCAGTGGTTGTGCTCAGAGCACACAGGGGGATTTAGCAGTTTTTTCCTAAACTGGCACAATCACTTAATTGATGTCATTTTTGGGTAGCCAAGGAGCAGCAGATGCCTCAGTTCATTTTGCCACTGTCCCAGCTTATACTCTGCACTTTGGAGTTTCCTGGTAAAAGAGCTATGCAAGGAAAAAAAGCAAAAGCCATACAGCAGTGCCTATTTCATTCCACAGTTTCCACCAGGTACAGGTCCTTCTTGTGTCTAAGTGTTTACCTGCTGTGAAACGCAAATCCAAGAGTTTGTCTTGCTACCCCTTTTCTGGGAAAATTGCTCTACAAGCCCTGGGATCTCACCTGTGGGAACACTTCCTTAATTTTCAAACTATATTCTTTGCTACTGTTCCCTTCATTTCCACTGTGACCATCAGTCCAGTTCCTTCCATCATTGCATCAATCAATACAAAATATAAAAAGAAAATTTACCATCATTTAAATAAACAATATTATTTATATCAGAAAAAAAAATAATTGGAGACCGTCTGAGAAATTTAAATAATAAACAGAGCAGGTCTGTGAAAAACCTGATGTCACTGAAGATGGCTTGGCTCATTGCAGAAGACTTGGACTTGATGACCTTTAAAGGACCCTTCCAATCAAAAGAATTCTGTGATTCATTGGCTGAAAACTCAGACTATTAGCCATTTGCACTGCTGTCTCCTTCTATGTTTCCCATTCTGTCCCACAGCAAAGTTGACATGAAAAATTTCAATTGGTATGGTTCAGGAAACTGCAATAGGTAATCCCAGGAAATTGGAGAGAAAACAATAAATACTAAATGCTGATAGGAGGTAGTGGCTCAGATTATGATTTGAAGGAGGCTTCGTCTTCACCTTTGCTAGTAGCTCTCCTTCCTTATCAGTTCAAGAATATCAACCTTACTTTCTACCTGATGAGACATGAATGCTAGTGGGATATAAGCAAGTGCTTATGATAGCAGCCCAGTTCCTGAGGTGTTAAAAGAAAGCACAAAACCAGAATTTAATAGCTGTGTATTCTGCAAAGATAATGTGAATAATATATTCCTGCTAATCTTTTTACCAGACTTTATTTCCTTCTCTTCAGCAGAAAAATCTCAGATCCAGGCCTGGTTAAGGGCAGTTGAGATTTGGTGCATTCAGAAACCTGTTCAAGTCTAATAGGATCTTGTGCAGGTCTGAGAAATCCCCTTGAAAATGGAGTCTTCCCTCCAGAATGATGGAGAATTATTGTTGGGAAGTGAACAAAAATGGAGATGTTCAAAATCATTATCTAAAGGTTATGCAAGGTAGAAGAGTGATACTCAGTATTGCTTGACATTGCTTTGCCCATTGACTTGCTGTGGGATATAAGGCAAACAGTGTCTCAGTGCCCCCACCCATGGAATGTGCATGACAAGTCACAAGAGACCTGAAAGATTACAATTGTGTTTTTGAGATGTAGAAATTGTTACAAATGGACTGTTTTTTAAATTATTATTTCTTTTTTTAAATCTAAGTCTTACTGTTTCAGGAGGATAGAAATACCGAAAAGATTAAGAGAACAGATTGATCAGCATCTCTCTAATGAGGAGAGGCTGAGAGACCTGTGGCTTTGTAGCCTGGAAAGCTTTGTAGACTGAGAGAGCATCTTATCAATGCTGATCAATACCTAAAAGGTCATGAGGATGAGGCTGGACTCTTTTCAGTGGTGCTGGGTGATAGGACAAGAGGCAATAAGTGCAAATTAGCACACAGGAAGCATCACTTGAACTTAAGGAAAAACTTGTTTCCTGCAAGGGTGCTGGAACACTGGAATAGGCCACCCAGTGAGGTTGTGAATTCTCCTTCTCTAGAGACTTTAAAAATCCACCTGAATGCATTCCTGTGCAACTTGCTCTAGCTGATCCTGCTTGAGCAAGGGGGTTGGGCTAGATGATTTCCAGAGTTCCGTTCCCTTGAGATTGAGTCCAGATGCAATCTGAAATTTTTACAAGTATATTTGATTTTTACAGTCATTGACTTCTGAGTTTGACTAATTTGGAAAGCTGTATTGCCTTTAGGATTCATGGGCAATAAGGTTTTGGACTGTAACACATACAAGCATGTGTGGTTGCCCCATTCAGTCACAGAATCACAGAATCATGGAAGGGACCTCCAGAGATCATTGAGTACAACCCCCCCCAACAAAAAGCAGGATCCCCTAGAGCAGTCCCCACAGGAATGCATCCAGTGGAAAATCTCCAGAGGAGACTCCACAACCTCTCTGGATAGCCTGTTCCAGTGCTTTGTCATCCTCACTGTAAAGAAATTTCTCCTCACGTTGAGGTGAAACTTTCTATGTTGAAGTTTGTATACATTGTTCCTTATCTTATTATCACGCACCACTGAAAAGAGACTGGTCCCATCAACTTGACACCCACCCCTCAGATACTTATAGATATTGATCAGATCCCCTCTCAGTCTTCTCAAGACTAAACAGCCCCAGGTCTCTCAGTCTTTTCACAGGGCAGATGGTCATTCAGCCATTTCAGTTATGCCAGAGAATTTTACACATTCTTTAAAAAAAAAAACAAAACACAAAAACAAATAAACAAACAAACAAAACCAAACAAACCCATGAAACCTAGAGCTAATATCACACTACAAATAAAGGCACTGGGTTTTGTAATCAGATCTTCTTAGCCATATTGTGACATTGGCCACTACAGAATATCACTCCGGAAACATCCATCATTCTGAGAGATCCTTGATCTTCTGGCACAATAAGCAGGTTATTACAGCTATCTGCTGTTCCTGCAGAACAGCGAACACTCACATCAGCTAAGAAGCACGCACGTATTCCCTTCTGTTCCCAGAAGGGCTATACGCAAGACTAACAGCAAAATGGCTTTGTCTACAGCAGCATGCCTTAGAATTGCATATCATAAACTGTGCTTTAACCTGATTTTGACTGTGTCTATTTACAAAGCACAGGAGATCAAATGCAAAGAAAACAAATACAAAGAAATCCAATAGAAATAATGAAAATTCTATGAGCAGTAGAGGACGAATAGCCTCAATCTGCAGAGTTATTGCACATCACAGAATCATTAAAGTCGAAAAGATATCTAAGATTATAAAATCCAACCTTCTATACCCAACACCTCCATGACCACTAGACCATGTCCCAAAGTATCACATCAACACTTTTTTTTAAATGCCTCCAGGAATGGTGACTCCACCACTTCCCTGGGCTGCCTTTTCCAATGTCCCACCCACTGTTTCAGTAAAGAAATTATTCCTAATATCCAATATCATTGACTCAACTTGCGCAAAATTGCTATGTGGGAGCAGTTTAGCTCACCTCCTTTTCCAGCCTTGATGGGAAAGGGAGTAGCTGAGGAGATCAGGAAGACAATAGCTGGATTCTTGGATTATGACAAACAGCATGACAATAGATATTTACATGAGATGACAAAGCTGCAGATAAAAAGCCCTGTCCCAAAGAAGGCAAAGCCCAATATGAAGACAATTCTCTCATGAAGACAAGTCCTGTCCACTTTCTATAGTCACATGTGTTTTATATGACGCATCAGGATTTACAGAGCATTTGCCTTACGTCTTAAAAAAGGGTCAGTTTTCAGGTTTTTTTCCCTCTCTCCCTCCCTTCCCTCCCTCTTTCCTACCTCTTTCCATCCCTTTCCTCTCCTCTCACTCTCCTTCACTTCCTCCTTCCCTCCCTCTTCTCCTCCTTCTCAAATTTTAGGAGAGTTAGAGATGATAGTATATAAAGATATGGGGCTTTTAGGCACCTTACAGAATGTAAGAAAAGATTAAACTGCTTTATAGATATGAATATATATATATATATATATATGGGCTGGATTT